>JAYMFT010060546.1:0-14925 GCA_038088735.1 Panulirus argus | reverse complement strand
ACATCTAATCTTCTTAAACGCTTATGAGCCATTTATCCTTCAGGAGATTTATCATAATATATTTGCAGGGTTATTCTGCTGCCACTTTAGAAAGACATTGCCTGGAACGTGTGCGATTTGTCCTTCATCTACAGAAAAGAATGCACACACACACACACACACACACACACACACACACACACACACACACATTGCATACGGTATGTGTATATATATCGAGTGTGTGTGTATGTGTGTGTGTGTGTGTGTGTGTGTGTGCAAGAAGATCAAAGATTCATTTCTTAGTGACAAAAGTTGTATCAGCGTAAAACCCTCTAGCAAGAATCAATCGAACTGTTCATTTCCTCAGGAAAGCCCTGGAGGCAGCCACACAGGCAGCAGTACCTGCTCCGGCAACAGTTCCTTGGATATGTTCACCATCCCTCCCTCCCTGCCTCCCTGTCGTAAGGGCTAAGGCTCGAAATGTTATTAATGATTTGCCAGTCCGTAGCCTGGTAGAAGCCCTTGGCCAATCTTTCCCCTTTTTTACCCTTGCCTGTAATGAACCCTTAAGATGAATGTTCTCCTGAGACCCTTCTCTGACTCCGTAGGACTCATCTCTAGACCCATAAAGCTACTGTCTCATCTACTGACGCCAGACTAACCTGTTAATGTCGACTCCGCACCACACATCCTCAACTAGAATCGGTGGTGCTTTTTTTTTCGAGTAATGACTTAAACAGGTCGTAGATACGATGATCTGATTATAGAACACAAATGTTCATGCCCTACAAACCCAGTGTTCACATTCTAAAGCCAAGTGTTCATCCCTACAGTCCAGTGTTCATATCCTAAAATCCAGTGTTCATGTTTTATAACCCAAGTGCTCAAATTCTACAACCCAGCGTCCATGCCCTACTTACAACCTCTATCTAGACTTATTATGAAACCTGATACATGTATACGAAATGGCTCCTCTGCCACTCTATACAACCAGCTCTCTAATCAGACCTGCCAGCAAGCACCATTACTCACCCGGTCCTCTGACGCCGTCTGGCCACTATCACTGCAGTGTACAGCATCGGGATCGTCATCAGCACCCAGCGACCTCTCCTCCGTGAGAGCCGGCACCGCAACCACATCCTGCAACCAACTTGGCCTCCCACCGCCTCTGGTTTTTGAGTTAGATCCTCCAACCGCAAATATTCCTCCATCAAATCTTGATATTAGTGTGTTGCTGGTGTGTGTGGCAGCTGGGCCCGCCGACACCTCTGACCGCCGGTAGCCTGTGAATTTTCCGACAGTCGGAAATTGGCGTCACACATGAAAGAATATATGTCATATTTCTTAGGTGTGCGACACATGGAAACACTAGATCATGTCTACTTTGTTGCTTATGATATATATATATATATATATATATATATATATATATATATATATATATATATATATATATATTCAGAGAGAGAGAGAGAGAGAATTTGTGTCCCGTTTCTCACGTCAGAGAGTTAGCGCCAGAAATATTAGAAGAATTGGCATCATTAGCCCACATTTTTTCTCTAGCTGCCAGTTGTAAGGTACCGACACCACAGTCTCCTATACACAACCGAGCGCCACAGACCTTTCCATGGTTTTCCCAACCGCTTCCCGTGCCCTGGTTCAGTTTACTTACGGCAGGTCACCCGCTTTTCACTCCAACCTTCCATCTCTAATTTGGTCTTCACACACACACACACACACACACACATATACACACACACCCTTATTCTGACAAATATATCCTCTTTGTAAACTATTCCTCACTCATTCTCTCCATATTTCCAAACAATTACAACACACCCTCTTCAGCTCCCTCAATCATTCACTTCTTACTACCTTCAACTTTCCCTTCCCTTACCAATTTTAACTCGATCACACCATATATTGTCCTCAAATATTTCATTTCCAACACATTCAACGTCTTCCATACATTTTCTTCTCGAGCTTATACCTCGCATCCATACAACACAGTCGGGACCGCCATAGTTAGAAACATGCTCACCTTCTCTCTACCAAATCTTGACTTCTCTTTCCGTACATTCCCCAATGTTCCAAAGACCTTCACTCCCATAACCGCCCTATGATTGATTTCTGCTCCTGTGGTTCTATTTGCTGCCTCATCCACTCTCAAGAAATGAAAGTGCTTCACTTCCTCTAAGTTTTCTCCATTCAAACTCGAATCCCAACTTCTATCTCTCCAGTGCTACACTTAATAACCTTGCTTTTATTCACATTTACTCTCAACTTTCTCCTTTCACGCACTCATCCAAACTCAGAACCCAATTTCTACAGGTTTTCACTCTAATCTGCCACCAGCGCCGTGTTATCAGCAAACAAAAACTGACTCACCTCCAAAGTACCACAGTCCCTGAATAACATGACTGCAGATCTGCCCACCTCCCCAAAACCCTCGTATTCACTTCCCTCACCATCCAGCCACGGTGACATTAAATACTCCTGCCGCAGACCCACTTTTTCCGGCAACGACTCACCCTCCTCTCTCCCTAAAAACTACTCACTGCATCAAACAGCTTTCCTCCCAGATGTTACATTCGTAACACATTCCACAAGGAATATCTATCAACCCTATCATATGCTTTCTCCAGATCCATAAATGCCACATGCAAATCTTTCTCTTCCCCCAGGTACATCTCACACAAATTCTTCAAAGCAGTTACCTGATCCACACATCCCCTGCCACTCCTGAAACCACATTATTATTCCCCCAGTCTAATGCTCTGCATAAGCCACCACCATCTCAGTCACTACTTTCCTATACAACTTCCCAGCTACATTCAGCAAACTGATACCTCAGTATATCGAACATTCACCTTTAACTTGTTGCATTTGTACAATCTTCTACAAAGTTACCTCTCTCCTTAGAAAAAAAAAGAAAAGAAATCCACGCCGGTCGCCTTGCCAAATTTCATCTTATCCAAGGCTTTCACTATCTCTTCTCCTTTAGCTAAACCACTTTCCATGACTTACTTTATGTACTTACTCGATTCAGACACCTAACATCTACCACTCTATCATCAAACACATTTAACAATACTTTAAGATACTCACTCTATCTCCTCTTTGCCTCATCTCTGTATTCTATCACTTCCCTACCAATACTGATGAGACATCCCACCAGTTGCCCCTCTCAACACCTTTTCATGAAAGAGTAATCTGCAATACCATCCACTCCACCCGCTTTGTCTCATTTTTACTTTTGTAAGGCTTTCACCACCTCTTCTCTTTTCATCGACCTTGTGTCTCCGCATACCTCCTTGAACCAAACACCCCACACCTACCACCCAATTATACAAAGAATACAAAGGAATTCAAACAGCGACAAACCACTAGACCCTTTTAAGATTTATTGTAATAGTGAAAGTTTTAAAAACTCGCAGATTCTAATGATTCAAAGGAAAAACCTGCAAATTCATGTGACTTAGGATACGAAAATAATGCTAGTCATGGATTTAAGCGAAATGCTATCTAGTCTATCAAGTAGTGCCATAGATTCGTTTGAAGTATCTATGGCACTACTTTAAAAAACTTTGATATTAAGTATATTAACAATCTTGTTGAAGAAAAAGTACTTTGCTTCCTCCGAGGTAAAACGTAAGCTCTAGAATTTTTACGAGTGAAATAAAACGAATCATGCCTTAAATATCTCGTTAGGTCGAGATTATCGAAACTTTTGATAATTTCAAATACTTGCATTAAATCAGCTCAACCTTTTCCGTAAGCTAAAAATATTTCATACGTTTAGTCGACCCTCATAAGATCTGTTCCTTGGTAGATTGATGCTGTACTCTCTTCATTCTGTATTCGTCTGTTTTTCAAGTAAGATGAACAAATTGATCTAGCATTCAAGATAGGGGCGCACTAATGGATTGTAAAGAGCAAGGATGATTTATCTAACAAAGTCGATAGATCTACCAATGAATCCATGAATTTGGTCTGTCATTTCTAACTAATTCTCTGCACATATTACGTTATCTCACCAGTGATTCTTAAATCCTCTTTTTTTTTTCTTATTCATACTGTAGCTTCCCTTAACGTTTTTGCTGTGGATATGTAAAACTTTGCACTTATCTGTATCAAAATTCATTTGCAATCTGTAAATCCAGTCCATCAGTTTATCCAAGTCAGTTTGAAGATGCACAACTTCAATTTCTGTAGTAATTCATTTCGTAGCTTTAATAACGTCTGCATATTTCGATTTCTTGCAATCCATCCCATTATCAATCACTGACATTTACGAGAACGATAAGCGTTACTAAGACTAATCCATGTGGCACACCACTTTTTACGACGAACAATTTCGACGTTTGTCCGTTAATCTTTATTCTTTGTTTACAGCCAATCAACCAATTTCTTAAACGAAGTAAAACCCTTCCTTTAACATATGAATTAACTTCTGCTCGTCAGCTTTGATGTGGAAACTTATCATAAGCGTTTTGAAAATTTACAGCTGTGAAATCAACAACTTTACTTTCATCAAAGATATATATGATGAAAAGTCATATCATATCAAACGTATGACAGAGAATGTATTAGAAACAACGAAACATTACATGAAAGAGGAGCTTGAAATTATCTTCTTGCGCAGTAATTGTGTAGTAATCGTAAGGAAATGATTAAGTGATAAAACAGAAAATGCAAATATCATTAAAGATGTAGAATGAGAAAAAGAAACAGTTCAATATATGGAGTACCAAGTGCGTAAAATTCCCTTCATCCATGCAAAAATAGGTCGTCACGTTGTCTTTCCTTGCGTCCAAGAATCCGTGAAGGTGTGCGTGTAATGTTATGGAGTTTGTGTTCGTGTGTGTATTTGCACGTGTATGATTCCACGTACATGTCTTTTCATGCGCGTATGGGTCCGCGCACGTTTGTTACTTACACACGTCTTTGTCCGTGCGCATGCGGCCGCGTGTGCATTTTACCACGCGATCAAGTGTTTTGTGCGTGTTATGTCTACTTACATATATGTTTCCCTGTTCCTGGACAGGGGAAGGGAACTTTACCCTCTTAGGTCATCATTTCCGAAACTTCTAGTGTTGCCATACAGCTTTTTGAATCTTCCAATGCTATCTGCATTTACTGCACCATTGATCAGTCGCTTATCTTCACGGATAACCTCGCTATGAACCATCAGGTCCCCTGTTGCTTGTCCTTCCCATGTACTCTAATGCTTATTACGATTCTTTTCTTTTTCCTAGTTTCTTATGTCCTCTTGTTTTGCATTTCCTTCCTATTACAGAGCACTGGTGTAGATTATTTCACTGTGTTCCGGTGTATATTTATTGGTGGTTATCATTTCTCCCCTTGACCTCCTTTTTGCCATTTGGGCGAGGCGAAGTAGTCCCTCCTCTCAATAACTCACTCCAGTAGTTTGATGCCATCGTAGAAGCATTTCATGAGATTTCCTGTGGCAAATCTCCTTACCTCTCCCACTGAAAAGACCCAAATGATAAAGCCTAGGCTCTTTCACACGTCGTACATGTCTTGATATTTCTAACCTCTCGTCACACTTGAAGGCAACCTTTACAGAGGCAACACAATAAGAAATAAATATTTGCACTACAATGAAAGCACAACCGCCTCCTTTGGAGCAGAAGTGACGGTAAAGATCATGGGCAGAAAGCTGAGCGTGAATAGGAGAGGCAGCCAGTCGGGATTTTTGAATAGAGACCAGATGAGGAAACAGACAAATAGTGTTCAACACTGGGAAGGCTAGACCTGGGACCGCGAATGTTGCAGAAATGAATAGCGAAAGAGCCGGTTCTAAGAACATTCTGGGTGTACACATACACGAAGGCAGAATATCACCCACTCTCAGGAAGAGAGAGAAGTGAGTTTGCCTATTCAAGAGCTGAATTCTACGTACATGAGGTAATGCCACTTATTTCCAAAATATATCCGCCTACTGAATGGCAGGCGAGCAGAATATGTCTGGGGATAACTGGGGAGTTAAATGGAGAGAATAAAAGGGAGAAGGGGAGGGAGATGAGGATGGAGTGATGGGGTGAACTGGTTCACAGTGGCGTAGGTAAGGGGGAGAAGTAATGGGTTGAAGAGGTTGGCAGGGCTACTGGAAGGGGAGGAGGTCATTTGTTGAAGTGGTTGACAGGGGCACTGAAAGGGGAGGAGGTAAAGAGTTGATGTGGTTGATAGGGATACTGTAAGGGCAGTGGGTAATTGATTGAAGTGGTTGACAGGGTCACTTGAAGGGAAGGGAGTAATGGATTAAAGTGGTTGACATTGGCACTGAAAGGGGAAAAGCTAATGAGTTGAAGTGTTTGACAGGCGCACTGCAAGAGAAGGAAGTAATGAGTTGAATTGGTAGGCAGGGGCACTGAAAGGGAGGAGGCAATGAGCTGAAATGGTCGGCAGGGGTACTGGAAGATGTGGGAATGATTTGAAGTGGTTGACAGGGAGGGGATGGAAGGGGAGGAGGTAAGAAGTTGAAGCGTTTGACAAGAGCACTGGAAAGGAAGGAGGTAATGGGTTGAAGTGGAAGACTTAGGTTCTTGACTTAGAAGTAAAAGGATTACATGGTAGAGCCAGATAACAGACATTCTGATGGTCTGTGGTCAGGTCATCTGCTGGAGGATAGCAATAGTAGATCAAATTTTTAATCTCTACGGATAGACACAGGATAGTGAAGCAGATGGTCCCCCCCCCTCCCCCCATAAACACACACACACACATACACACACACACACACACACACACCTCTTCCTCCGGCACATCAGCCGTCAGGGAAACAGCCATGAAGAACAACTTTGTAATACAGACTGAACGTACCAATATGAAAAACATATATGAACGGACGAAAGGGGAAGGAAACATTCTGACTTCAATTCAGCCTCGAAATAGTTTGGAGAGAAAAATATTTCATCCTTTTAACAGGAAAGAGATAAATTGAAATATGTGCAGATTGTACTGCCATTCTTGAATAGGCTTATGTACTGATGATTACAATCATTAACATCATTGAAATATTTGTCAAGTCGTGATTTGAGTATAATGATCGTTTCCTCCGTGACACTGCGTGTTAGCAGTTTATTTCAGTGTTTTTTTAGCTGCACAGCTCAGGAAAGGATTTTGGCCGAGCTTGTATTACAGTATATATGCTTTCCTTTAACATCATACTGCTAGTCACTTTGTAACTTATATTGTCGAAATTACTGAGTAATGTATTTCTAAAACATTATCATATCCCCTTTTAGAAGGCTTTATTTTGCTGGAGAAACCGTTTATACATCTCTAAGCATTTCATGATAAGCATTATACATGAGGAAGGAATTCGTCATGTTGCTCTAATTTGTATTTGTTTTCGGTTTTCTTCGTCTTTTGTAAAGCTTGGTGTGTGGACCTGAGCAGCGTAAAGTAAATGGCATGTGAAGAAAACGTTCAAGCACTAAGCATTAAGTCCTTTTTACGGTGCACATTTCTAGCTATAAAAACTAACACTGCTTGCTTTATCAAATGCAGTTAGACATTGCTTCGCGTATTCTAAGCCACTATTGATTACCAAACTAAAGGTATTTTTCTTCCTGTACTTCAGATAATGGATTAACATTTCTCTCGCCAGAATGTATTACTTCGCATTTGTCTCAATTATCATAAACTTTATGCAGAAAAGAAAACACACCCACTCAGAGGGAGAAGACTCGAGTTACTACACCACGACACGACTTCCCTCGCCTGGGCTTCATTTCCTTATTTCGTGTCCGCAAATTTTGAGATTCTACTGATGAATCCTGTCTCCGTCTTACTGATACAGATACTGAAACGGATAGGGCTTAGAAATTAGCCTTGTGGTACCCCGCTCGTCACGCTGAGCCAGTCGTATGCTTCCCATTGAATCATATTCGTTATTTTCTATCTGCAAGCAAGTTTGTAGTCCAAACACATACTCGATTTCCATTCAAGTGGGTTTTAATTTATTGTAACAAGTCTGTTGTGCGTCACTTTATCGAAATCTTTTTGAAAGTCTAAGCTTATAACATTTGAAGGTTTTTTGAGTTCGCTTTAGAGTTTACCATTATATACACGGCCATACCTATAATACATTCGCAACACATTACACGTCTTTTATGGATTTTCATTCACTAGTTTACTTCTAGCGAAGAATTTAAGGATATTATCCTTTGAATATTGTTTTTACATTTTACGTAATCCCACCAAAATACTAATAAGTCCATGAAGAAAGCTACTAGAAGTAGTGAAGGGTTGCTTCCAAGAGCGTAAGGCGTGTGTGCGAGCGTGAAGACAGAAAAGCAAGTTAAGGGTGTGTGATGTCTACATGGCTCAACAATCTGTCTATGTATGGGGCTGTGCTTGAGTTTAATACTAGGGCCTTGGAGAAGGGGAAGGGGTTTGCCGTCTGCAGGGGGTCTGGGGGTGCCTTGGAAGCGAGTCACTTACTGTTTGCAGATGACATGGGTATGGTGACAAACTCGAGTGAGAAATTGCAGAAGCTGGCGTCTGAGAGTGGGAGGTGTTTGAGAGAAGAAAGTTGCCAGTAAATGTACATAAAAGTAAGGCTATTAGGTTTAGTAGGGAAGAGAGAATGATTGGTTGGAGAGCTATTTTGAATAGAAAGAACCTGGAGGAAGTGGAGCGCTTTAGATAAGTGGGATTAGACATTGCTCCAGATGAAACCATGAAAGATGACGTAAGCCATAGGATGGGTGAGGGGATTAAAGTTCTGGGTGCGCTGAAAAGTGTGCGTAAAGGGAAGTCACTGTGTGTGAGGACAAAGATGGCTATGTTTGATAGTGTAGTTAGTTGTGGATGTGTTGGAAATTAAATGCCTGAGTACATCTTGTGTCAGGAGGTATGATCGAGTGGGAAATGATAGGGTAAGAGAGAGATGTGGCAGTAAAAAGAGCTTGTTTAAGCGAACTGAAGACGGCGTGCTGAAAAGGTGTGGACATATGGAAGGGGAGAGCGAAGAAGAGAGGCTGACGATGAGAAAGTGTGTCAGAAGTGGAGGGAAGAAGGGGGAGACCGATCTGGAAATGGAAGGGTGGAGTGAAATATGAATCGACAGATCTAGGCCTAAACCTGCAGTAGGGTGAGAGGCGTGCATAGGATAGAGTAGATTAAAGTGATGTGGTGTACAGGGGACATCGTGCTGTCAATAAACTGAACTAGGGCATATGAAGCGGTCAGGGGAAACCAAGAAAAGGTTCTCTGGGGCTTGGATGTCAATAGAAGTCTCTGGTTTCGATGCGTTATATGCACACGACAACTAGAAAGTGCATGTGAGCATACGAGGCCATTCTTCGTCTGTGCCTAGGGCTACCTCGCTACATGGGAAACGGGAACAAGTAAAAAAAGTAGAGAAAGCGATGGCGGTGGTTGACGAGGAGCAAGAGTGGGAAGGGAAAAATAATAGGCAATCTGGTTCGAGCCGTTGAAGAAAGTGACGTCACTATGAGTAAAAGTGGCGTCGCAGTGATAAGTGTGGCGCCGCTGTTTGAACATGACTATATCTGTCCCAAAGACAGAATATCCCCTTGCATTATAATTAGCTGCAAAAATTATATTCGTTATCTTTAAAAGGCAGGACAGTTTCATGTACATAGCCTGTAGCCGAACTTCTGCAGTGGACTTGTCCTGACACAGTGCTGTTAAGGTCCCCTTCTTAATCCCCAAAGAGAGTAATCCTTGGCACCTTTAAAAAACTTTATCGGGGGAGTTGAGTACTTTGCGATATACTGTAAACCATATCAAGTATGTAACTTGAATGTTAAGGACTTTTCTTTTTAGATCGTATTTTCCAGTTTACTGATGTCTGTGACACTACGTCACTATGATTCCAACTGCTTTCATTAACCTGAACAAAACCCAAAAGAAACTTCGGGAACTTACGTTCTAATTTAATATTCAGTAAACCCATTGTGGTGAGTTTAACATAAAAGCATCAAACAAACAGTAACCTACAAGTTCAAAATTTCATGGCGATCCATGAAGTTGTGCTTACCGCAGACCCACACAATATATTATGAACAGTTTAGGAAAATTCTTAAACTCGCTGGATAACTGACACGTTCAGCGTAAAACCAACAAAGCGTTTAAAAACCTGGCTCGTTCATATCAAGATCTTGAAACTCACTGGACCTTAAATGCGTTCAACGTAAATCCATTAAACGCTTAGATAGTTAAGAAACATTCAATGTACCATACGTACGAACTCAGTGGAAAATAGATGCATTTATTCAGGCCCAAATAACGATCTGAAACCTGAGAGAAATCCAAAATTCTAGGTCCTTAAACCACTCGTAAAAATATTCAAAAAGAAATATCAATAACGTTCAAATTTGATCGACACCCTCTTGCCCCAACCAGAGCCTAGAGAGTTCTTGTTACTCCTGCCATGTAATATGGTTTCCACCTCAGTGTAGATAGCTTAATTATGCCTATATAAGCCGTGTGATATCCAAATCAACGCCTCCATTATCTTCATTAATAAAGTTGGGCTTTATGGTAAGATTTTATGGGGTAAGTAATGAATATACGACTATCTTGACTCGTGAAACAGGGGCGATAACGAAGTAATATAAGCTGGTGAGATCCAATCAAACAGTCAAATGCCGGGCGAGAGTCGGGAAATAGATTTATCAATACTTCGCTCATTTTTTCTTTGCATTTGTTTAGTCTCGTCTACATGAGATCAGGAGATGATTAATTTACCATGTAATACAATAAAACTTTCCCAATAAAACGAATCACATCCTCTATGCACGGTAATGATAACTTCCACTGTCGAGAAAGAATTCGTTTTTCTAGCGAAAGGGAAACGAAATCAACTGAAAAAGAAGAGAAACCTTCCCCAGCCAGGGTGAGCGGCAGAAGACCGGGTGTTTTAGAGGGGGACCGAGTTGCACCGAGGCTTGTCGTTTTCGGGGCGGTTACAGCCATTGTTGTTGATAAATAAAGGTCAGAAAGTCGTGTGACAAAAGAACCTGCAGTCACACCGACCATACTGCAGCCCCACGGCACGCCACCTGGGCACATGCAAGCAAGTAATCACAAAATACTAGATATTTATTAAGTTATCGCCAACTCCACCTGTGAATGTGCGCAATAATTCACAGATCCTAATTCAACTACGTTTTTATTTAGTGCATTCTATTGTTAGTGAGCATGATGCACATGACACAATAGAGTCAACAAGCGTCTAGTGATAGAATGTATGTGTGACCCGGACGGCGACCATTACTGGCTTTGTTGTCCTCTGTTGAGAGGAGCTGTTGTTGTTGACTTTACAATGACCCCGGACAGAAACTAGTGCTTTTCCCAGATAATAATAATAATAACAATATATATATATATATATATATATATATATATATATATATATATATATATATAGTGCTTGCGTATGTGTTTGAGAGATTTACAGTGCACGTGTCAGATTACCAATTTGTGCATCACGGGAGGGAGTTTTCCGTTCGTTGTTTTCTCAAACATAACGGATTTTGTATTTTCCAAAGCCACACGCATTTACACCCTCTTTTCTTTTTGTGAGGATGTTCCTTATACCGTTTGCGAAGGTAATTAACGACAGATTCTAAAGCGGAGTGATCTGTTGTTAAGTTCCAATAGTCATCATCTTTCTAATACTTAAACGAGAAATTAACGAAACGTTTCAAAAACATCCCCTCGTATCTAAACGTTGCCCCCGTCCCTCCCCACCCCCCATTTTTTTTTAGGAATTCACTTCTGAATCCGTCCGAAGAAGCATAAAACCTTCATTATGTGGAAACGGATCAATAATTAACGACAGAGATTCTTTACATAATTCAATCTTATCTTTGAGCAATGCAAGATCAGCCTGTAAACAAGGATGTAAGAAACATTACTGAAAGCATCCAAATCACTGTAGGGAAAATTGAAACCCGACTTGCCAAATCAAGACTTCAAAAACGTTCCTTAAAATCAATCATTAATCCAAAGTACACCAAAAAGTAAAAGCGTCAGTAAATAACAATGTATTATGAAATTACAGTCTAATTCACAGTGTAATCTAAATATGCAAACATAACATAAACTAACATAACATCAATTCACTAACATAAGCCAAAGTAACCTAAAACCGTTAATTCATATAACCGAAATCGCCAAAATGAACCACTGAACGAAAATCTATTACCTATCCTGAACTAATGATGTTAGAATTCACAATGTTTTTTCTTTCTATAAAAAATACACAAGTTAATGTACTCTATGCTAGAAATGAAGAATCTCTTACGGGGAATGAACTTCAAATCCACTTACTGTTCCATCCTAATTTCTCAACTGAACCCGACAAAAGTTCATAGTTCAGGGAAACTTTTGAGTTAGGAAATAATTTCCACGGACACATAAGGTAACCAAACCTGACAGCCTAACTTAACCTAACCTAACCTGAGCGAACATAAAGTGGGTTATGAACCTGGAGTACCCACCTAACTTCAGGGCCTTAAGAAAATTAAGTATTTTCTTTTTAACTTATTTAGTTTGTTGAAGGGCTGCGACGGCAAGCAAAAATCCAAGGAATTGATAGGAAGAATATATTCTTTTGGGAATAAAACCACATTGCCGTCTAACTCAGCGAAATCAATGTTATTTTGTAACACTAACAGTCGACTTAAAAGTAGTTTAACGTAGGTTAATAAAAAAAAGTTTATGTGCAGTTAGATATTCCCAGATGCTGTTTGCGAACTTATTGATTGGCGATCATATTAATTGTATACACAGACAAGAAGAAAGACGTCAACATTTATACCACTGGATTCAAAGATTCCAGAAATTAGCCATTGTACGTGAAGAAGTACATTACCAAAACTAACCTTTATTCCTTTAAAAACGCTGGTATTTATGTTTTCCTTTCCTTGCAGTATTTTTAAATCAATCGACTTCGCCCACTTCAGGAAAGTTTCTCAAACCATTTAAATTACGACAAATATCAGTTCTGATATGAAATCAAAGAAAACATATTTTCACAAGAAAATCTGATCAAGTCCAACGGGAATCATTACATTTTATGGGAAAAAAAAATCATCTTTTTGAATTTCCTACCGAAGGATTGAAGGAATTTCCACGAATGGAACGTTTGTGGTGTACGTCCAATCCACAAATATGGAGAAAAAATAAAAAATAAGAGGAGCTTTGAAGTAAAGAAAATGTAACTAAAATGTCAGACCAACGACCAATACCTAAGCCCACCGGGAAAGCTAAACCCCAGGCCCCCTGAACCCAACCTACCTTACCTAACCTCCAGACTGAGAACATTCGCCCACTCCCACCCCCGAAACACTGGATGAAATAAGATTCATGTAAATGTCACTTACCTTGTATCCACGGTAGTCTTAAGGGCTCCAAGTCTCACACAATGACATTTGCACCGTTTATTCACGTGAATTATCAAAGCGCATCTTCGAAATGCACTTCCTGTTTACGAATATCTATTTATGAAACATTATCTTCTATGTCGACGGCTTTTCTGTTTAACTGTCTTGTTCTTAAGAGACTCACAACACTAATCACAATAAACGGATATTGCCGTTAAATCAAAGTTGAACGAGCTTCCCGCTAATTAAGAATGTTGAAAGTGAGCATGCGTCCGCTTTAGGACGCGTATGCGCAAAAGATACTGGGGTCAAATAAAAGTCTTAGAAAATTAGCTTTACACTTCAATATTTTCTAATGACAGAAGACTGAGATAATGAATATCTCCGAAATTATTGATATTAGACGAGTAATGAAAATGTTGAAGAGAAAGAGACTCTAAGACAAACTAAGATGGCGAAGAAGCCTCACCCCTCATATAGCTCAGGTAGCTGATTTGTTCATATAAAATGTTCGTGTCGCTTTCTATTTATTCACAGTAATGTGTTCACAGTTTAAAATCAGACCTGTTCTTCTGTATGATAATAGAAATTGGGAACATAAAAATCTAAATAATTTCAAGGCATTAGCACTTTAGAGAGGATGTTAAAAATATTAAACATGAATCACAAACGGTGGAAGTCAAGGACAACATCGTTTTCGAATGAAGCCTATTCATTATTTCTTTGTTTCGTAGCAAACAAAAAGTGCTAATGCCTTAAAATCATTAAAATTTTCATGTTCCCAATTTTTAACATTATTATACAGAAGAACAGGTCTGATTATAAAGTCGATAAATTCACTTTTTAAAGTTACTCAGTGAAAGAAAATATAATCGAACCAACAGTTTACACATGATTTGGGTCGATATCATCAAAAATCATTATGAGAGGTAAGATTGATAACCGAATGCTTTACAAGGAAATAAATCCACACCCACGTAAACCCTTAAATTTCTTTCGAAGAAGTACATGCTCGTAAATACGTTATTGCCTGGAAAACATTATTGGAACAAAAAGACGACGTGAGCCAGACCCCCGCTGAACTTAGTAAACAACTACTTTCAATCTCCCGTTACGATTTTGAACATTTTACCACAATTACAATAATTTTCCTTCCTTATGAGAAAATGATCGACCCAGAAATATAGTGGCGAATGGAAAGTTAATATTTGCCTCCAATGAGACGAAACCTCACCAAAACATTGTCCGAAACCAATCAGTACGCCGACGCACTTAAAATCACCATCATGATTCAACATAACCTTACATCA
The DNA here is from genome assembly GCA_038088735.1 of Panulirus argus. Classification (NCBI taxonomy): domain Eukaryota; kingdom Metazoa; phylum Arthropoda; class Malacostraca; order Decapoda; family Palinuridae; genus Panulirus; species Panulirus argus. The sequence continues at coordinate 245 of JAYMFT010060546.1, read as the reverse complement.
CTGGCCGAACATTGGCCAGTATAATTTAGAGTCACTAATCCGATCTAAGCCACTGGGATCTGAAAATCGCTAAGCCAGTCTAAGCCACTGGGATCTGAAAAATCACTCATCATAGAATTATGTCATGGAAGATCGTCGGCGTTCGCGGCCCCAAGACCAACCGACAAACAGACCAGGATGATATAAGGTATCCAGCTCTCGGACGTGACCGGACAGCTGACCACTGGCACTACCGTCACGAAAAA
>JAYMFT010060535.1:0-14925 GCA_038088735.1 Panulirus argus | reverse complement strand
TCTCTCCCCCCTGTCCCCAGAGATATATATATATATATATATATATATATATATATATATATATATATATATATATAAACCTGGGGTCATCCGAAAAGAGGTACACAGGAAATTAAGTAAAGATGTAGAAAGTATTATATGCACGAGTAGAGATGGAGCAATTCTGGAGGTTTATGGTCTAGTCAATGAACGATTAGAAAAATGTAAAGAAATAAGATCGCAAATTTTGGAGAAAGTCAGAGAGGCTGACGATTCAACACTGAAAGGAATCTAGCTAGAAAGTAAGATGCACCAAGTTCAGGAAGATGAGCAAAGCAGAGGGTCGAGTTATTTTTTGGCCTGGGAAGAAAATCATATACCAGACAAGGCTGAAAAGGAAAAATAATGAAAAAATGCTTATCAAAAGAATACTGGAGGCTATGGAACTCTCAGTCACAATTTCGGTGATGTAAGAAAGAAAATTTGGTTATAATCAAGACGTAAGGGGATGACCACTTAAGTTTAACTCGAAGTCATGTACCCAGCAGGTACTTAGGCAAAATAAGAAACTTAATGACAAGTTGTTATTCAGTGGATTACTCCTTTAAACGTGAAAGATCAATGGAAGAGAGAGAGGAAATCAAACGATACGGCCAGAAGGCAAAAAACTAGACACACCAGATGAGCAAACCAGTTAGCAATCAGAGGACATCCACGTTCGCTTCCCTCAAGCATACTACCAATCTCTTTGTTTCTTTCTTGGTTAGATCCACAAGCATTCCGACACCCCAGCTTAAACCATCGAGTAGGATGACTACTCCTCGGTTGGCTTTCTGTTCCATCTTTAGAAACTTCAATACAAGAAGGAAGGGTTGTCAACATCCCCGTTCCCGACCCTCTTATTCGTCATTTGCGACACGCGGGGAAAACGTGTGTAGAATTCTTTCTACACTATTTCTAGGAATAATATGCGCGTGATCGAAGAATTCGCTGATGTTAACGGGGATTCATGAAACATGGTGAAGTCCTAAGCGCACTTTCGGGTATTACATCTTCTGGCTCCCCTGAATATGTAATACAAGAAAGTGCACCCGGGAATTACCTTGTGGTTATCAGATATATATATATCATCTTTTGAGGATTCTCAGTTTTCATTATTCGTCCTCAGCTGGTTTCTTGTTACTGTGTGATTCTGCCATTACTCTTAAACCATTTCTGCCGGAATTTTCGCCATAAACAGCGAAATAGGTCTGAAAGAGAGAGAGAGAGAGAGAGAGAGAAACTTACCTACCTATGAAAAGATTTAACCAAAATGGTAAGGTTAGTGCTAATCGCTTACCGCACGTCTTGCTTCAGGAAAAAGTCCGAAGAGAGATCGAAATGGAGAGAAACTTTGGCAGATGAGACTACTTGGGTGAATTTTATCCTTGAGGCAATAGAGGAGTCTGGAAACAAAGTTCACAGTTGGGAAAATGAACAAAATATAAAGACTAATTAAAAGAAAAATTACTTTTTTTATTTTACAGACTTAAATGTGTTTTCCACAATGAACTAAACTAAAGGAGTATATTGCTAGCACTGCAGCTTTACAATACTGATTCATATGACTGTATCACTGATTCAGTCCAACTTAAAACATAGCAACGAGTGGCCTAAAACTCAGACGCTCAGAACACGAACCTTTTTAGGAAGAAGAAAACACAATACAAATTCACTTAAAACACGATTGTAAGCAAATTAGCACTAAAATAATTTCCTTAAACAGAAACACCGAAATATACGATAAAGCACACAAAATATGTAATTCAGACTTTTTATAAAGTAAAAAATAAATGTTATGCTACATCAGACAATTTAGGGAAACGTTAATACACACTTTATCTTTTCTACACTGTCCTGATGCAATTTAAAGAGATCATTATGGAGATCATTATGTATATTTACCAACTGATCATGCTATAATGAAGGCCTGGTGATTTTTCCAGCTCTGTAAAGCGTTGGTAGGATGGCTAAATGTTGACAACGTGGCGCAAATTCATTTAAAGCCATAACACCTGTGGTCTTCCTTGGGAAGGACCATTCCCAGTTTAAAAAATATTAGGTCTTTGGAATGATTGACAAGACATGTACAAGAAAAACAAACTACTAGTCCATGTGAAAATTATACCAAAGAAATAAGCACAGCTTAATAAACCTTGATCAGTCACCAATTTTCACCTTAAAAGTTACGATTGTACTCAACACTATACAGAGTTTTAGTCATTAGGATTGTGCAAATTGTGTTGCCTCCAAATTGAGGAATTCAAGAGCATTATCGAAAAGCAGTTGCTTCTTGAGGGAGTCTGGAAGGTCCATGGTTTCAATCAGATTTCCAGGATGGTGTTCGCCCAGAGGAAATGGGTAGTCAGAGCCCAGGATGATACGTTGCTCCCCAATCACCTGTGAATAATAATTCTTTTTAGTGGCGACAAATTTGCAAAAGGTATTTTGTTTTACTTCCCACTTACCCCAGAGAGTCGTAGCATTTTTCATACGGCCTCTCTGCCAACCCTATCAAATGCTTCCCCCAGATCCTTGAATGCCACGTACAGTTCACTCTCTTCCTTCAAGAAATGATGTATGGGTAATGGGAGGGTTGGATGGAGAAAATATGAAGTCAGATGAGTTACAAGAGTGGTCATAATAGTCGGAAATTCGGGTAGGGGTCTTTGATTAATTGTTACAGATCCTTAAGGAGAAAGAAGAGGCCTCTGTAGCTCCACCAGGATCATCCCAGTTACAGCTAAACCGATTCTTCTAGTGCACAATCAAATCCCTTGCGTAGCCCTCCCATTTCCAGGCACTAATGACCACACACATCTCTCATGACCCACCTCAGTTTTTACCCACATAAGTCTGGGGCCCACTCTCTCGCAATCTTACTCAATACTACCACAACTCATCCTTCTGTAGCAGTGCTACCTCATCCTTAGCTCTTGCTCAGATACTAACCCCTGACTCTGGCCTTAAGATATTCCTAAGTCATTCTTGCTCAGATACTAACCCCTGACTCTGGCCTTAAGATATTCCTAAATCATTCTTTCCCTTTCCCCTTCAGCTCTGGATTCACTTGCAGCTTGAACATCCAGGTTCCTCTCCTCATACATATTACTTATCTCTCCACACACATTCAGACGTTCCGGCACTATGTCTTTCGAGGAGGATGAGCACTCCTCACTCGGCTCCCTCTTATGCTCCAACTTTTAGAAATCTAAAATACATGGAGAGACGTGTTTCTAGCCCTGCCGCTCCCAACCCCTTTAGTCGCCTTCTACAACGAGCAGGTAATATGTAGGACATATTCTTTTTCCCGTATCTCCAGGAAACCCATTCCCTGGAGTCGCCTGAATTGACCACAGCTCAACTTAGCTGATGCAAAGCTGAGGGGACTGCAGTGTGGTATAAACAGGGATGCACAGTAACTGAGAGACCAACTGGCTTTCCTTACTATCTGAACCATTCATACACTGAAAGAGAAACCTGTTCAATGTACTGATGCAAGCCTTGGGCTCACTCGGGGTGATATGACGCCAACAGTCAGCAACAGCGAAGGAGAGGTTTGCACGAGAATTACATCAACTTAAAAGAAAATAATAAAGCTCATCTGCAACACAAACCTGAAGTAGGAGCTTGAGGGCATCAGCGTCATGCACGAGACTGTCACACCAAAATTTGCCCAGGTAGGAGCGGGGTGGCATGCTGCACTCCGTGGCACAGAGGTCGGGGCGCACATTGTACCCGTGTTGTATCCGACCCACTGTGTAGGGAAACGAGCCTCCTCCATGGGCGAAACACACCTTCAGTCTTGGGAACTGTAATGTGACAGCAAAGGTAATTATAGGGGAATACAAAAGGAATTCATATAGTAACAGATCACTGAGTCCTTTCGAGGCTGTTTGTAATAGTGGACAATAGTCAGAGACTCGCAGAATAGTGTGGTAAAAGAAGCATACAGATAATTCAGAGGGAATAACATGGAAGTTGTTATTTTTGACAATGGAGGCGCCTATAGTGAAAGTCGTGGACTTGAAGCAAAGCATTTACATTAAACGTACCTATTTGGAAAATCGTTCCATATGGTAACAAAAAGTTGTTTTCTTAAGTGTGGCAAATTATTGTTCCTACTCTCTATGTCACCGACCTACTTACAATATAATGTGTATAATAATGTCTAACTTTAACTTTGGGTACCATGAACTATCTCTTTTTTATGAGGAGGGAGTCTACACTCAAGGTGCTCAATCTTGTAACGCTACATTTATGATACAAGATACTAATTTTTTTGCTATCTGCACAATCTACATCCTCAGTGGATTTTTTTTTTATCGACTGTCCACTACTTTCTTCCTATGAAGACTATTTTCTATAACATTTCTTCATTTTCTTAATTCTACGTTTGTAACTTATCATAAGGGCGATAACCCTACGTAAAGATGGCCCATACACATCCTTAGGCATAACACACGTCACTAAGGTCGCTGGATAATCTTCAGAAGAAAAAAAATCTCTCTCATCACTGACTGATCACACAAAGCATCGAAACGACAGCAACAACATGAGGGAGTACAACACAAAACCGTATAGAAATGCCGAATTTCTTTGTCTGTCTTCGAGATTTTACGTACCTCAAGGTTAGAACAGCCTCTCGCCATACTTCATATGTAAATCAACTGCAGCTTACAAGCACAAGTGTTGTATGCTATCATTTTTAAGCAATCGCTTCTTGGAAAGCGATATGAACTCACACTCTCTGTAAGTGCAATTTGTCCCAGCTGAGAACTTTGGAGATCTTCCCAATGGGTTCTAGGTGTCGTGGGCCTGAATCAGTCTCCAAGCTTCCCTCTTTTGCCACTCGTCCCTCACCATGTTCTTATGTTTAGCTCACTCTCTGTGCCTAGTCTGTCTCCATAACCGTTGATGCAACGGTCTTTCAATTCCATCTGATGTTTACCAACTCAGTATCTCCAACAGAGTGTTCTGTTTTAAATCACAGCTAAGATTAGCATCATTCTCTTTTTACAAAAGTTAAAGTCTTACCTGCTCGAATACATTTCCCATGAGCATGCAACAGATGGCAGTGGCTGTCTCTGCAGGCATCCCTACTAGCCACGGTAGCCAGTATTTACTGTATCGCCCGCCCATCTGCATGTCCCAAGGGTGGACAAACACCGACATGCCTGTTGAAGTAGAGGAACAGTCAGTCATACATGACAGTCATATCATAATCGACCATATAGCAAGCATGATAAATCAGATATTAAATAATCCACTTATTAAAAATCTCACTTAGTCAGGAAGTTTATAATCCTAAATCTGAGATATCAGATTTTTTTTTTCGGTTATGAACGGAAATTTACAGATGGTAACTGTCTCTAGTTTAAGTTGCCAGAGACGGCACTACCCTAAGTTTGTCTGAGGCTAAGAACTACAAGAAATTCTCTTTGTTTTTCCTCTGCTACACATCCTCATTATATATGTGTGAGAGTTGGTTAGTTATGCAACCCATGTACCACTTGCATGTGGTTCCTACATCTTGGAAAGACCAGAGTAAAACACGACATTTGTGGAGAGAACGTTTTTGACAACACTGCAGTCCTTTACATCTGCTGATGACGGTATAACGCTATCAAAGACAGTAAAGCCTCGCTTAAAAGGAGGCAATACTGACCCTGCTACCGAGTGTGGAGCAGCCTTAGAGCCGCAGGAATCCTTGGATGAGAGGAGTCCTAGGGCTGTATAACAATATTTCAACCAATGCATATAACATCCTCAGGTATCGACAGCAAAACTCATAGACTCACTGAGTGCTTCGTGGGGGAAGAGACACATGTTTTATACTGAAGAATCCTGCTTGCTGAGGCAATAGGAAGGAACAACAGGCTACGTACTCAAACTCACCCAAATCCTCACAAGTTTTCCACACGGGGTATAGCTCCTTCGCATCTAAATTCCATTCATTGATATGCGAGCCGATCTGGATGCCCGGGAAGTGAAGGTCTGCTTTGAGTCGCTTGAGTTCCTCTACGCTGAGCTCAGGAGCCTGGGCGGGTATTGTGCCCAAGCCCACGAACCGTCGTGGGTGTTGCTTTACCGTCTTAGCAATATCGTCATTCAAGATTCTGAAAGAAAAGAAATATATGAGAAATGGTAAAAAGAGGTAGTAAGTGTTATGACTGATGATATAAAAACATTCAGTGCAACAGGATACGAAAAGTGAGTTCAGTAAAATGCTTTGATTGCATGAATACATGAGCTGATATTAATAGCAAATGAGATACTGAAAAAAAAATGCAATATTCCACTAATCATTGCAATCATCAAATTGAACATGATATTAAATGTTGTCCTCTTAATGTATTTCAAATGTCACAGCTGTAATGTCACAGAGGTGATTCCTTTCATTCTTTTGGTAAGTATTGGTTCAATAATCCCATCTATTTCTTAAACTACACTGATTTCCAAGGAGTAAGTAAGAGACGTTTATAGATAATCTCAGTATGGAGAACTCATTTAAATCTCCCATCGGAATATCTAAAATGGCAGTGATATCTTAAACCTCTTTGATTCCCAAAGCATAAGTAGAAATTCCTGCTCGACACATCTACATCTCATGTATTTTTTTCCCCTTTTCTTTAAATGGAATTACTAGTTTTATCACCTATCGTGAAATATTCTTTCATGTCTTTAGTTTTCACGATAGTTGCCTAGATAATTCTAGCACTGTATATATGATGGCCACAACCTAACTCAACCCAATATCAGCAAACAATACTTTACAACTACACTAATTCGAGAAAAAAAAAATCAGTTGTAAATATGGGTGGAGGTTCAAATGGTAGAGATAAGTCATGAATTGAGGTGTGAACTGTGGCAGTGAGATCATGGCACTGTTGAAGCCTTAGAGGTGACAGCGTTATGGGGAGCAATGAAGCTGTGATGAACAGTGAAGCCATGGGCAGTGAAAGAATATAGTGGTAAATGTTTGGGACAGTGAAGTCATGGGGTCGCAAAGTCTTAGACAGGATAATAGTATGTTAAAGCATGAACATTAAAATCATGAGGAGTAATGAAAGAGCAACGGCTTCAGTCATGAAGCTACTTGGTTAGCTGCCATCCTCGACAGTGGATCATGCTTCGAATGGCGGGGCTTTGTCGTATCTCCAACAGTTCTCGTTAATACGTGACGTATGATTAAACAAATACATCAGTAACGTGTGTATTTATCAACAGTGGAAAGGGGAATGGAGTACATCTACCTATGTTGAGAGGGGAAAATGGTGAAGAGACTAGTGTACGAAGTCAATACACTTTTATGTCAACATGCACAAACGAGGTGCTTAAACCCGGAGGATGTAACATACCTACTTAGGTCTAGCGTGTGATCGGGTTTGGCCCAGTAGCTGAACATGACAGGGACAGTAGAGAGGGCCTGGACAGTAACATTGGTGTCGTCCATGTCCCGGATGCGAGCTCTGGCACCCCAGCAGTTCTCCTCCACCACCCGGAACAGCTGGCCATCCTTCATCATATTTGCTTTTCCTGGTGGTCGTCCATTAAATGAAAGGAAGGGGAAAGAGTGACAAGGGCGCATGGGATGATGTGGAGTGCACGTAAGAGGAGCGTGCGTGTGTGTGTGTGTGTGTGTGTGGAGTATGCAGTAGGAAAGTGAGAGTCTTGGAATGGTTAGGTGTTTGGTGCAAGATGTCGTGGAAGAGTCAAGCGTTCTAGAACGTGGGACAGAAAGTAGAGGGCAAAACAAGCCTAGCATATGAAACTCTAACTACCCCGGGACACGTAGTTATGATGACTTGTACTCTTGGTATACCATAGCTTACCTTTACGAGTAAGAGATCGAGTCTGGGACCCAGATGGATGGCCAGTTTTTGCCTTCGCATCGAAGTGCTAATCATAATTCTCCTTGCAGGTTTTTTTATGCAGGGGCTATGAACCACCGGCGGTGCACACCGAGAATTTCAAGCAAAACACAAATGTTCTGTTTTCATCACTGACCAGCACTGGGAGGAAATGATTATCTGTTCTTAGGTGACCTGAGAATTAAGAAAAAAAAAGGTAAAAAAAATATAATAATGTATGTGACGAAGATATTTTTCTCTGATTGAAAGGATCGTTAGATTTCTTTAAAGAACATGGCCAGATAATAAAGTCCTAAAGCTTCAGAATCCAATCAGAAATAACAGTATCTAGGACCACAGAGGACACAGACTTCTCCAAGCAAGTTCATTAGATTTTAACTTTTTCAAAGCTGCATGAATACAGTAACTTGCAACTACAGGTCTTTTCGTACATGATTCAACCAATTGCTTTTATTCTACCCACCTATATCACTCCTTAGCATGGTAGGACTTGCAGAACCTTCCTGAAATATTTCGCTTGATGAGCATCTGAATGTTTTGGAAAGAACAACAGTTCGAAATATTTCCTGACAATTAAGCCACGTTTCTAAATTATAAAAAGGCCGCCTTCTTTTTTTCCATGTTCGTAGAAATGCCAAGGATGTTGCTAGATGTACGATGACTATTCTCCCCCCCCCCGACCCCCCCTACTACACAGTTGCCAATGATTCATATATTTTCTTGACAGGACAGAAATTACTGGCTGCTGAGGTGTATATTTTTCTTAAAAAACATATTCTGTTGTTGGGCGCGAGGGTTGTGCAACAATATGGGGGGTATGAAGAGGGAAAATGACTGGAGTGAGTGTCTGCACACCTGCACAACTGTTTGCGGTATTTTTAGACTTGATTTTGAAAGGGTGGAAGACCAAGCAGGTGAGGCTTAATTCAGAGTGGATCGGATGTTTCTCGTGTCCAAATATCGTGCCAGCTGGTGTTCTAAAGACATTTAGTTTGTGTGTTGATGTTTTTGACGTGGGGAAGAAATGTAGTGTTTGTGTCTTACGTGGGATTGAGAGGGACTGCTCTTTCAAGGCGACTAGAGGGTGTAAGCTGAGTCTGTCTAGGGTTAAAAGAGTGACTGAAGACTCCTGTGGTGACGTGCACATTCTATTCTGGGTTAGCCATTGCTTCAGTTGTGCTACATAGCGCTCCACTATCGTTGCTACTCCTGTGGTGTCAGGATGTTGTGATGCAACTGTAATGTTGCCTGTTTATAAGAGGACCTTCATGTTGTGGTACACTAGAGGTAATGAGAGGTTGTAGGAAGAGATTAAAGAGTGTTGAAGAGAGATCTGCATCTTGGAGCACTCCTTTGTAGAGTTTTGTAGGCAAGACCACTGTAAAAGGCTCTTCTACTGCGGCCGGCTATGAAACTGGCCAACTACCTTTTATCACTTGTGTAGGGTGGCGTCGGGTATCTTTTGTGTGAGGATGTGTCGAAAGACAGTGTCGCATGCTTTGTTCATGTCTATTTCCACTAGTATTGCATAGGAGAGGAGCTGTGGTTGGTTGAAGTCGTCTAAGATATGCGAGGTCAGCGTGTAGCAGAGTGGTGATGTTAAGTATGAAGCCGTGTCTGTGAGAGTGGGATGTTTCGTTTAATTCTGTTGAGGGTCAGTTTTTCACAATTTGGTTACTGGTGATCTCTATTGATGGTGAGTGGTTGTGAGTTGTTCTATGTCCTCATAATCATATATAACAATACATGCATGTATATACATATACATATCATATCTATTTTCCGTAATTTTCAGTGCACATGAGAGGTCAAGTACTGACCTGGCGTGGAACAGGAAGCGTGGTCGAGTTGGATGAATCCTCCGTAGCCATAACGCTTCTTCAGGTCCGGCCACGTCTCTGGCAAGATGTGGTTGTGCAGATCCAACTTGAGGAACGGCATCTCTTCACTCTGAGCTCTCTAGATGCTGGACAAATATGAAAAAAAGAAATGTAAAGTTAAACGATGTAGCCGTGAATTTGTGAATATTGCACAGTCTCACTAAGAAACCAATAATCAACTCATCACATAAAAAATAAAGTATTACCCTACAATTAATAGCCACTTTGAAGACTTAAAAGAAAAGGAATACTTTGTGTTATAGTTAGCTTTGCCGAAAGTTTACATCATATCTGAGTAAGAAGTGTGAGACGACATTAAAAAAATAATTCCTTAAAGCATAGTGCTTCCTCGGGCAGTAACTGAGCTTACGAAGACTTCCAGGCTCATGGCGTGGATGTCAATGATCAGCTTACTGAAAAATGTGTATTTCTTAAGTCAATCCCACAATAGTAAAGCTAGGAATATTTCTTATTTCATAATAATCCCAGGACCAATTTCTATGAAAGAGTACTGGTTTCACCCAGAACCTTTCTGTAGTCTCATGCAGCTCAGGACTGCGTCACTTCCAGTAGCAGGGCAATGTAGACTCTTTTGGAGTGTGGTCTTTGACGACACTTTCCTCCGGGTGATGCAGACTCAAGTGACTTTTTTACTCGCGGAGTCACTCAAGCGGCCGCACAGATTCCAGTAATAAAGTATGTCTGTATGCGCGTCTGTATCTGAATACATATATCCATACATAAACAAAGGTTGAAGCAACGATGGGGCTGGCTAAAGCTAATCAACTACGGGTGAATCGTAACTGGAGCTGCTGAAATGGCAAAAGAGACTGTGCCGTTCAGTGCTTCGGAGGATGGACGTGATCACAGGCGCTAAGCATGGATGGCACAGGCGTGAAGCATGGATGAACCATCCCTTGGTCTTGAAAAATGGGAAGTGGAAAGCAGGAGGAAAAAACGATCAGGAATGACTAAATGCGTAGTGCAAGAAGTGTCCGAATAGGAGGGAAAGGGTATACGATCACTTAAAAGAGAAATAAAAGTAATGAAGAGCCAAGTTAAGGAACATGGTATCAAAATACTCTTATCAGTATGGCAGAGTGGTAAACACCTGTGAGGAATTCTTCGATAGATGTGGGATAGAGGATCCACAACACATATGCAATTAAGCAATAAACTTGATTAAAAGAATGCAAAGAAACACTTATACATTTTAAGAGTGGCAGATGAATGGAACGATGAGGAAATGGCTAGTGCACACAGCATACACGAGTTTAAGGTGTATGATAGCAGCAAATTTTCAAGAGATGGGGTCCTATGAGTGTTAAACTACCTTCCCGTACAGGCAATCACACACGCGCTACACTGAATGGGTCAGAACATGAGTACCTCACACACACACACACTGGAAGGGAGGCTCCAGTCAACACCAGCAGCTCTTCGGCTTTTGCCCGGTTGCTTCATATGCCTTGGTTAAGTCTGTTGACAGCTCGTCACTCCCTGTATAACACCTCGCTCACATTCACTCTATCCCGTGCACACCTTACACAAGTGGTTTCCAACCTTGGCGCATTACATATGACAGCTCGAGAATGGATGCGAACGAATGCGGCTTTACTTTATCCGTTCCTAGCGTTACGTCGCTCATGCGGGTAACGGTGGTCAAAGTATGGAATATATACATATATCACCGTCAGTATACCAATGCTGAACTTACGTCTATACCTAGTGTCGAATATGCTACACGCTTTTATTCTCTCGGCAAAAATATCAAAACAGGAGGAATAAGTAATGTAAGAGTAGACAGGAGGCCGAGACTTGAACACCTGCGATTTCGTATATCTAACGCATGACAGTGAATTCATGCTCTAGTTTTATTTCCTACTTGAACGAAAGTAAACAATGTAATGCTCTTCCCTCACAGAACCGGCGTCTCCCAGTCTATTATGTATACCGTAACACATAATACAGATTACAACCCGCAGATGCATTATACGTGTATTTTTCTTTATAAATTGAAGCGGTGGGGGGTATTACATGGAGACACAGAAGTTAAGTGTACTTACAATGCAAATATGGCAGCAGAGATTTGTCTATGGCGCGTAAACACACAACCTACCAAGGAGTAACTGACATTATAGACTGACTGACTGGGGCGAGTTGGCGTCCTTGGTAAATATTGCCACTTTCGTCCTTTTGAGAATAATTATAAAAAAGAGGTATTCCCCCCCTCATGAACTTCTTTTCATAAGACTGAACGTCATGCACATATTTGTTTAGGTCACTCTTTGGTGGAAAACGTAAGTTTTAAAATCATTCTTACGAAATTATTTATATCTGGCTAAGTGGTAATCAACATAGCAACACACCAGTATTCTGGCGAGCGAGGAAGCATTACTTATTAAAGTTTTCCTTCGCTGTATATCAACTCAAATCATCACAAATGATTCTCAACATATTGGATGTTGCACTATAAATATTAAGGTGTTAATCATGAATGAATAGTTGATTGTGATCGTCCGAGAGGCCACCAGTCGTGGAATTACTAACAATCCTCGTACAGTGTGTGTAGTTTACTCCTGTTAACTAAGAAAATTGTTATCTGTTTCGGAAGAGAACGTTCTTCCCTTATTTTTGTATCATAAAGCAAATTTACATTGCCTTATTAAACAATCTAATTATATAGTTCACGGGTCATTCACACAGTGTTCTGTCTATAATTCTAGAGTTTATAACATTAATAGTTACCAGTTCTGTGACCGTTTAATCAACGCAGAAGGAGAAACCATTATGACTGAAGTATCTTGGGAGACCTACACAATTCTTCTGCCCTCCCTAAGTTCCCCGGAAAGTGTATGTAAAGTAGGGGAAGAAAATGATCGTGAATCCTCAAGCGGCGGCAGTTCAAATCCCGCCGTTGGTCGAGGGTGGACCCACAAGAGAGGCGTGCCTGCGCAGATTCTCCCGGAGGGGAAATCTGTCTGGTTGCCACCACCACCAACTGCTGCTGCTGCTGACGCCGAGTGCGCTGAACCCAGACGTCTGTTGGTTGGAGCTAGCAATAGGTTGTACGGCCGGGTTTTTTTTTTTTCCTTTTGTTTTAAACATATTTCGCAATCTTACTAGAGTGTCACTATTTTTCCCATAATACATAGTGGGAGGTTGTATGTTTTATGTAAAGGGAATTGAGAGATAGCAAAAACCAGATGCCCATAGAAAGCTTAAGCTAGATACTCATCTGCGTGTGTGTGTGTGTGTGTGTGTGTGTGTTTTGTGCTTTCGTGTATGTGCGTTCCTGTGTTTACGTGCGCTTGGTGCTGTCCAGGGACGTGAGTTGTGCCTGCATGTGTGTTCCGTGGATGTCTGTGCTTAGTGTGAACCTGTGTGCGTTGTTGTGTCTACTTGTTCATCATGTATAGAATATCCATTTGCGGAGGCAGATGTCCAGTCTTATACCATACACTTCTTAATCTTCTCTCCTCCACTTTTGGACAAAATCAATTGTCTCCAGCCTCTCTCCGTAACTTAATTCTATTACCACCTTAAATGCTCTCTTCTTGACCCTCTCATTTAAAGATTCGTGGCCCTTTTCCCACGGCGACCAAACATGAGACGTGTATTTTCAAATGTTAGTCTGGTATACGCTGAGAATAGCTTGCCTCCTTATCCATTAACCTAGGAACGATTCTAATTTTTGCCAGCGGACAGTTTGTCTCTCTGACTGTTCTCCAGATGTGGATTTTTAAGCGAAAGACTGAGCGTAATGTCGATTCTCATGACTCCTTCACATACACACACTCCTGTGATACACTTCTTGCTGGATAACGATCGTGTGTATGTGAGTCTTTCTGTGTGCGTATGTATGTATGTATTTGTCTATGCGTTTGAGTTACGTGTAACTGTGTTTGTATACATGTTTGTGTGTGTATATATGTGTGTGATGGGATGTATTTGCCTGCATATTTTTCTCTGTTTGTGTGTATGTGTGAGGCGAGTATCTGTTTGCATTTATCTGCGTATATTCGTTCATTTGTCTGCTATTGTTTTTACGTAGAGAGAGAGAGAGAGAGAGAGAGAGAGAGAGAGAGAGAGAGAGAAAGAGCTGGAGAAAAGAGATAACAAAGGAGAGGCGAAAACCTGACTCAGGGATCAGTGATTTACATACAGCAACAGATGGTGGACACTGCTGCCGCACAAGTGTGTAGTGGAGGTCACTGACTTTGGAGACACGTGTGCCCAGGTGCATTTCCTGACCCAAGGGGTCAGAAAATGCAAAGAAAAAAAAAAAAGATAATATTCATAAGAATGCTATACGTGTGTGCGTTCCTTTGAGGCTTGTACTCCTTAAATGGTACCTGTACCTAAATCAGTATGAACTGTTGAAATAACGAGGTCGAAATCAAGCTTCATAAGTTACCAAATGACCGACTCTCTCTCTCTCTCTCTCTCTCTCTCTCTCTTTGCGGTTCATTGTAGTAGGGGGTCTCAGTATTTACTCGCAACAGAATTCCTTTCATAATTCAGATCAATTTGGGGAGTAGAGATGAAAGCATCACAGGTGTCAGCACGAGATTATGGAGTCATTTTCCTCTCTGAGTTTACGAACGCTTCAAACAAAGCTTTGAACACAGTGGTTCCGAACCTTTTCCTATTCAGTTGGTGTATCCCACAGCCTCAGTGTAAGGCACTACCTGCCTCATCTCAATTGTGAATATCATTTTGCTTAGTAGAATAGATTCTTTCCATCGCTTTATCTCTACATTCATAAAATCTTTCCAAAATAGTGCAGCCTTGGTCAATCCTCATGTCTCGAAGCAGTGTTCTGTTTAAGCGAAATAGTCCAATGGCAATGTATATTTCGTAACTAGATGTATAACTCACATACCCCTTGATGAGGCTTCACCCTCCTCTTGGTAGTCCGTGGATCCCACGTAGTGAATCACTCACTGATCTTAACATAACGGCTCGTCCGCCAATGGAAAGATGCGCATATCATTACAAAGCGCATTCATCTTTTACATGGTGTCTTTTATAGTAACCGAGGTGGGACAGGTAATTGTACAACCCTGGCATGGGAATCTCTGATATATATATATATATATATATATATATATATATATATATATATATATATATATATATATATTTATATT
>JAYMFT010060534.1:0-29362 GCA_038088735.1 Panulirus argus | reverse complement strand
CTCGCTAACGCGGGAAAAGGCGAATATGTATGAAAAAAAAAAAAATATATATATATAACCGTACCCCGCCTGTATGAAGCTACCACTTGAGGTTTGGCTGCCAGGTACCCTTATGGAGCGTATGTGGTCTTAGAATTGACCATAACACCTGAAGAAGGTGTTAAAGATTTTTCCGTTGGTGGCTGTAGCTTGACGTTGACGGCTTTAATGACCTTGGTACTTAATTGCTCAGGCCGAGAGCCCAAACAAAACCATCCAACCAACCAATCCCAGCGTCTGTGGGGTGACGCGTACATGCTCGCCTTTCCATTCACCAGCAGAAGAATGTCTACAACACAAGAGGGGGCAGGAAATTGCCGGCAATGTCGCCCCGCTCGCGAAATGTCGGCGGTGGGAGGAGCCAAGACTTCCTGAAACCCTCCCTATCCGCACCTTCTTGGAAGTGGATAGGTGGCGGCTGCCCGTGTCGGGTAGTTCTAGGAAGGCCTCTCGGAGCAGTCTTCACGCCCCGCCCCACACACATCCGCTAGGTGGGGGTGTAGAGCACTTTTAAGGAGGTGTTATGCCTCATCATCAGGCGACGCCGGCAACTGAACTCCGCAAGAAGTTCTCGTCTTCAACGTCTTATCATTTTTTAATGGAGGAGGTAAACTGTTATAAGTTGCCTCACCGTTTATACACGGGGGTGGTCCTGAAGCCCTCCTCCTCATAGCTGTATGCTCCCCGATGTGTCCTTTACGAAACCGGCGTAAGTTCAAGAAGGATCACGCCCACCCCACTCAGGCTCGTTCAGGAGGCGAAGACTAACTAGGCACTAGGTCCTGTCCTCCGGGAGCGCAGGAAGCAACGTGCCATCTTCAGGTATGGGCGGAACTCAGCAAAAGTGCTCGTTTTTATTACACCCCCTTGCCAGAATCTGTAGGTGGTCATTCCCTCTGAATCATATCAGATTCTCGGGTGTATATCCCACACGATCACCAGTTTCCCAATCACGTTTCACATGCCAGCAGGCTCCTTCCTCCCGGATGTTTCGCAACGTTTCTCAGGAATCCTTTCCCCACGGGCTACGAATGGGACTTGCTGAATCGTACCTAATAATAGTCTCATTCGACGAAGGTCAGCGGTAGTCCTTAGTATGAAGGATCTCAGTTCTCTACCCAAAAGAAAAACAGGAGTGTAAAGTTTATGCTCTAAGGACATTTTTGTGTTGACTGATGAAGTACTTTATACTTACCGTGAGAGGTCAGTAGTCCATGTTGACTGTGTCTCCTCAATCACTAGCCTCAGGGAGGGTCCTGCGGGGAGTTGTCAGTAACTCCAGTGTATTCAACAACTGTCGTCGTCTTATGCAAATTATATCATACACCTCCCTTCCACTCTGAAAAACCCAACGGGAGTGAGATCTTTATTTCCCTCAGTTGGAGTAAAAATATCAGCCTTTTTCCCCCCGCAGACCCGTTTAGTATTACCCTTCACATAATGAGAAAGACGCAAACGAGAGCCTGAATCGCATTACCGGCCGTCCGAAGCACAAGTATTCGGGGCCAGGTGGTGTGTGCCACTTCCCCAACAGCCACGGGCCAGGAATGTCAAAATTCTACTTCGGTGGCTCGAGCGCAGTCACCTGGGGTGGATGAATACCAGGCTTGGAGGGAGGTGGGACAACAACAAGCTTTTACCAGCCTCAAAAATCCCTCCCGAACGAACCACACCAAAGAGAACATGACAAACAGTATTAGCCCGGTGGCGGTGAAGGCGCGGGTGTCTCGGTCCCGTGGTATGACAGGCGGACTTACTGCCTGGGGTTGGGGGTGAACGACTGAATTCCATGAGGACGACGGCACGACCCTCAAGGACGACGGTGTGCCCCTTGAGCACGACGGTACGACCCTCGGGGCGTGATGGCAGGGCCCTCGACTCGACCACTGAGGGTCAAGGTCAGAGGCCACAGGCCATCATGCCAAGGGGTCGTACCGTCGAGTTCGAGGACCTGAGCTCGTCCTACGTCCCTCGTTTTCTTCGACAGGAAAGAAAAACAAATGGCCATCTGCATATATCATTACCTGGAGTCAGAAGGTGTGTATCAGTAGTTTGGACAGAAAGATGTGTGAGGATATATACTGTGAGAGGTGGTGTAGCCTAGGAAGATGCAGTGCTCAGGGCAGTGTGTGTGTGTGTGTGTCTGTGTGTGTGTGTGGGCTGATGTGGTGGAGGGCGTCGCGGGTTGCTGGCAGCTTGTATGAGGTGATATAGGGGGGCGGACGACGTGTTCGTGCGTGTGAGACTTGTGGCACAGGATGTGTTGAGTTATGGGCAGTGTGTGTGTGTGTGTGTGTGTGCGTGTGCGTGTGTGGGACTCTGGTGGCAAAGGGTATCGCCATCTGTTGACAAAGAGGGTGACATCACAATCCTTCTAATACTGCCGACGGTAAGCCTATATAGTTTATCACTTGACTGGATGAAAACAGTAGTTGGAGTATTATATCTATATAAACTGAACGGGCTGTTTGTCTGGTACTAACTTAAGGAAGCATGTGTGTATATACAGGAACACACACACACACACACACACACACACATGCAAAGGAATACGTGGAGTGAGATGATTAATCTAAATCGTTAATTCATGGTACAACAGAATGTCTTCAACATTAAGAAGTACATAAACAAAGTCAGCGGGATTTTATCTTCAGTGCTTCATAAACGTCAGGCAGGGGCACGTCGCCTGCCGCCTGCCAAGTGAGGGCGAAACTCCACGATAACACACGAGACTAAATAGTTCACTAGTTACATATCTCGATGCATAATCTAGTCATTCTCGTTCATATACAGAATGATTCGTTCAGTACTTCCCAATCCCCGGCAGAACTTTCCTCACACTGTAACTGTACATGCAGGCCTGGTCCCTACCTGTATCTTTTGTGCACTCATATCTTTTTTTTTTTCTTTTGCGCCACGGCCCTCATGATGTGTATGAATGCACGTGAAACTAGCCGCTCTTGAGGCAAGAAATCAATCGGTCAACGTACGTGCTTCATACTTCTCCTTATGAGCATACTTGCCCGGGTCAGATTACATCAGAGCAGAGGCTTTTGTGGGGGAAGCCATTGTCCTCCGGAGATAACACAGTCCAAGGCTCCTCCGAGGAAAAAAGAGATCCCAAGCTTTCCCTGAGTGAAGGAGCAACGCGAGGCTTTGCCTTGACCGTACACCAAGCCCAAGGCTCCTCTGTGGAGCACACTTCCTTAGTCTACCTTGAAATACCACATAGCTGGAGACTCCTGCGAGCTAGCACACGCAAGGAGGCTTCATTAGGGAACACACACACACACACACACACACACACACACACCTCATGGGTCCTCACAAGGACCAAAACCCTCTAGATTCCTCTGGGGGCAACACAATCCTCAATACACCAGAGGGAGAACACACAGCCTAAGCCCCCTTGACGTTTACGTATTGCCTCTCGCTCGGAAAAATATTTTGCCATCAGAACATCACCCCTGACGCGGAGCAAGACGAATGGACAGGCGAGGTTGCCGTGTGGGAGGCGTGCCTCACTAAGCTTACGCACGTCACACCTTCGTCAGTATAGAGGAGGGCAAAGAGCCGTGTGGGAGGCGTGGGGGCCCTGACACCTCACACCTCCGTCAGTATGGGGCGCCGCAGGACGCAAATAAAGAGCTCTGAGTAATACAGCAATAGAGTCGGCAGAGGTCCAAGTGGTTACCTCGAAAAAAAAAAAAAAAAAAAAACGAAGATAGGGGGACAGTTTTAAGGCATGTGTTGAACCTGTGTATCTCGGGCCCCATCGCAATATACAGCGTCAACACCAACGCCTATGTGTTGCATATAGAATCCGGTTAACCGATTCACTCTGCCGAGAGAATTCATTTAGCGCCTTACTGATGGTATAGTAGCTCTGGTGAGTCGGGGTGTCGGTCGGTGTTGCCAAGAGGAGGCGATGATGAAGACGACCTGAAACGTGCGAGGGTCGAGCTGACACGTCCTGCGTTTGGGTCTCCTTGTCTCACAGTTAGACAAGTAATCTCCACAGTCGGTGGCTGTTTCCTCTTCTTTTTCTTCACCCCCAAGAAAGGTTGACGAACTCATGACACGCTGAGGGGATTGAAGTCACTTGTCCTTTAAGGTTACTCGCATTCTAAATGTGAACTTCGATCGACGCAAACACCCACTGACCCTGCAAAACGTCACTGGGAACTTTGGGATAACTTCCAGTGCTTTCCACTTCCAGAACTGAGCCCAGTTTTCCACAAGAAAGAGCAAATTATATTGAATGACGGGCAAATAGATAACTTAGTCACTCTCACACCTGGAGCTAGATGACAACGCGTTGGAAAAAGAAAACAACAGAATGGCAGTTAATGTGTTGAAAATAGCCCGGCTACGTATGCGTCTTGAGGAGGCGCTGCTTAACCCAGCGGGGTTAGGGGGAATGAGATGAGAGGGGTCTGACATTTGAAGGCCTAGGCCTAAGACATGAGGGGTGAGGGTCTGACCCTGTTGGATGGGACAGTGGTTTTCGAGGCAATCCAATCATCTAAGTCGTGCAGGATGGAGCACATCATAATCTCTGACACAGATTGACTTCCAGGAGGATTTGAATCATGGAATAAACACGTGGAGCTAAAATATATAACAAGGTCTCTGGATAGCATATCGATGGCATACCCAAGCCTAGCAACGACCTGACGGGGATGTCGGTTATATTCAGATTATCTCCATTTGTGTCTGTGGTCTATAGAGGATGCGTTATGCAGGTTCAGGGCTGGAGTTACGTCTCTTCAACATGCCTGGAAAATTACGGACTTTCCATCGTGTGTCGTGAAGGTGTTTTGCGTTGTGAGAGTTGAAGGCGTTCATGGAAGCATTTGTCTTCAGTTGATTTAATGGCGTGGAAAAAAAACAATTTCAGAACAGTATCAGCGCGGACGCTTTCCGCTGATCTTAACACTCTTGGGTGACTGAATTAATGGCCTGCGTGAACACCACATCCGCCAAGTGTAAACTGCCAAAGACTTAATGAATGCAGCAGATCGGCAGGCCAGTGGTAGAGATACGAATTACATACTACTTCCTCCCAGCGACCTTCCATGCCCGGCAGACTTTAACTCTTCTAACATTCGCGATCCTCTGCAACATGTCCTTACAGGTAGCTGTTTAAGTCCCATCCAACTCTGCCATTCACTGCTCACGCAGTTTACTTTTAAATGTGATGCGAGTGTTATATTTTCATTCTCTGGCTTGGGCCCATCTTCACATGTGATATTTCTATATTTCAACTCCTTCTCTTCTGTGGGAGTCTTATTATACCTCTTCTTACACCAGCATCATCATCACTAGCAGCAGCGCTATCCTTATTCCGTACCTGACATACGTCTCTCCTAATTTTGTCTCTTACATGTCTGTGGTTATATATATACCACGCTATCACTCGCCATCGTTTCCGTCATTCTTATGCCTTTATCCATTGTTTGTCTCACATCACTTGTCATGTATGAAGTATTATTGCCATCGATATCATCACTACAGTACAAATCTTCGTCTTGTATATCCTGTCCTAATTACATCTCTCCTGTCTCGTCCCATACCATTTACCGTCCTGTTCCAGGACATTTTCTTTCGCGTCCCAGACTTTTCCCTCCCGTTCCAGACCATTTATGATCCAGCTGGCTGTAGTGAGGTGTTCAAGAGCCTTGCCTCTCGAGGGCTTGTAGAAATTTCCTTTTGTCGTTTAAGATCCTGTCGAAGTCCTTCCTCTTACCCAGGGTAATGTCGAGACTCTCCTGCGTTCCTGCAGTGCTCCTGAGGGTCTTCTTGCGTAGGACATTAGTGACTCCTTGCCACCCATACTGGTTCCTAGTGAAGTCTTCACACCTGTTTAAGGTCCTCGTGAGACCATTCCTTCTACCTGGTGTTCCGATGAAAGTTTTACTCCTATCTAGGATCCAGATAAGGATTTCCATTCAATTCATTGTTATAGGATTCCGTTCCCTCGACACTTAGGTAAGGACATTCTTCCTGCTGGAAATTAAGACCTCACCTACTTTAGGGACTAAGCGGGGTTTTCAGTACTGTCCAATGTCTTGACAGTGTTTGTCCTATTACCACAGGTCCCACTGATGTCTTGTTATGTAGCCACACCGGTCTAGACAGCCAGAGACCGTAGAGAGATCAATACGGAAGGTCTCAGGCTCGTTGGTGAGGGTTTATATGTATATATAAACATCACTACAGTGTCATCACCACGACCTTTCATTTCCTTCTCGTCATAAGAGTCCTCAGTTTTTACTGTCCTTGCCACTTATTTGTCTCTTTCATCTCGTATACGCCCCTCTGGCTACTAATAATGCCCGCTGTTCTCTTTTCTGATTGGCCGAGTGGTTCCCGGGCACTCAGAGCGTCGCACGCCACACAGCCACACCAGCAGGTCCCCTGGGTGGCGGCCAAGTGTGTGGAGACAGGGAGATGCGTCTGTGCTTGTTAGCGACCTCCACGTCTCTCTCTCTTTATCCTGAAGTTCTCTCGATGCTTCTGTGGCTGGGGCTTGGGGAACCGCCTTGCGACGTTATGTTCTCTTAAGGAAGACACTTTCGCTCCTCCTCACAGGTCTTCCGGAGGAGCTTTACCCTTCATGTGCATCCGGTCCCTCAAAGTAGGTGGATGACGGATGTTGCCTCGGTGTGCGGGGTCGGCGGAGGCCTTCGCGCACCGACTGATATGTCATATGCTGCGAGGTGCATCATCTGTGCAGGGCGGAGACCCGGATCGTGACGGATGCCAAAGAAGAAAAAGAATATGCGATTTAAAGCAAAGACAGCGGACCTCATCTTGGCTACCTGGCTGCTAGGGGGAACGCAAGTCAGTTTGATAGTCGACCATTAGAGTCAAAATTTCATGCGTCATATCAAAACAAACAGAGGATGATTTGTTATCAAAGATCTTTTTTTCGTATCATTGTGTGACCTCGTCTTTATAAGCAAGTTGTTAGGTGTGTTCAGCTACTTCTTCGTCTTCACAGGCCCCAGTGGAACGTAAACCATCCCTCCAGCCGCAGCCTAGCATGATGGTCGCCCTGCCTTTGCACAGCACCACGCTCCATCACACACACACACACCTCATTCCATCCTTCCGTCGCAGCAGTGGTCTACCATGTGCCTCTTTCCATCACATCCTTCATGTACACTGTTTTCGTCATCCTTTCTCCAACTGTCCTTTCCATCAAGCGCCATGCATTGCTGTGAAAGCGTGTATTGTTTTGCTTATCTCGAGCATCAGCGGAAGGTGTTAAGGCCTCTCGATTAACTAGACGTTTGATGGCCTTAATGATCCCCCAGCAATTAACAAGTCTGAGGTCCAACAAACCACCAACCTCGCCATCTCAAGATTCAGCCCATCTCTTTTCAGGAGTTCCTTTTCTTTATTGCATGTATCACTGTAACGGTCTTATCCCTCCCTCCATTCACTTGCTGTAAACCGCTTGTCCACATCCTCGCAAATGTTTTCACTCACCGTATCTTCTCTCACTCGTGCCACACCCTCGTTACTTTCACCCCAGCCGAGGGTCATACAGATCACAACCGTAACAAACTCTGACACTGACCTGCAGTGCAGTCCTTCCTATAAAACCTTCTGCCTAACCGCAGCTCTACCAGATTACAAACCAAACTACTGCAGACCCTTACAAAAACTCTAGAAACTCTTTTAACTAATCCCAGAATCTCGAACTCTCTAACCACGGCCCCGAAGACGAACCCCTCTCTCACTGACCACGGCCTTACTGACTCTCCTCCTCGCCCTGCTGTCTGTTAACCATTCAAAGCCTCATAAGCAATCTAACAGCAATCTACCATCATAGCAACAAGGAACACGGTCTATTTATAGATCTGTCATCGTTAACTAAAAACATTTACATGCACATTAGAGACGGGGAGAGGGTTTGGCACATCTGCGTATACATTTTGTGAGGGGGGGGGGAAGGGAACGCTGCTGCCCGTGCTAAAATGGACGGTAAACACAGACAGAGTAATGATCCTCCACGTTCGTCTGAGACGGTATAGACAGTGGTGCCAGTATCTCCATCAGATAGTGCCACTCTTAGTGCCAACCCCAGATCTTGCCAGTGTCAGCCCCAAATCTTGTCACTGCCAAACCTCAGCCTTGTCATTGCCAACCCCAGTCTTATTAGTGCCAACCCTAACCTTGCCAGTGACATTCTTAACACTGTCAGTGCCAAACCTCAGCCGTGTCAGTGCCAGTCCTAGCCTTGTTAGTCCCAACCCTAAACTTGTCCGTGCCGACCCCAGCCTTGTCACTGTCAACCTCAGCCTTGTCAGTGCCAATCTCAACCCTCTTAGTGTCGACCCATACCCAGCTCATACAGACCCCAGGGCCATCAGTGTCACATTATCTTCTTGTTCTTTTGTTAGGGTTCCCTGCGTAGCTACAGCAGGGTACAACAAACGGTCTTCTTGTATTAAGTAATACAACGGAGCAGTTACGTAAAGGATTAACTATTGTTATGAAAAGAGGAACAGTTATTTAAAAGATAGATTGTCTTGGACCACATTGTATTCATGGCGTCATAGATTAATCGTTTGGGAACACGACAGAAAAGTTGCTAAAATGATTAATCCTCTAGCAGTGTATTTTAGTAGTAATTTAAGAGGCTAGTCTTCAAGGAACAACGGAAGACAAAATTAAGAATAAAGTAACACAACAGATCTCTAGGATCATAATAGAGTAGTTACCTATGAAACAATGGAAAGGTTGCTTTAAGAACCAATGGAACAATTGCTTGAGGAACGTAAATGAAACGATTAAGGAACACACGAGACACTTGCTCAGGGAACACGACGGAACACGTACACTAGGAACGTAACTAAACCGTAATGTTCAACATTATTTATCCTCGCGTTTTGATCCTGTCCAGACTAAATCGTAATTTGTGACATTACTTATTCTCGCGTTTTGATCCTGTCCAAACCTTTTCACTTTTCCCCCTTATCAAACTCCCTCACGCGACGGACGATTTTCTTAGTGAGGCAAATCAGTTTATTTTATCATTTGCTGCTGCGTGGCTGAGCGGGAAGGCTTTTGATGTTCCTCCGACCGAGGTGTTGGATTAAGCGGCTACCATCGACAAGGGAGTTCTTGCGAGCATAGGTCTCCCGTGAGACTGGTACTGAGGAAGAAAAATAATGCTCTTCCAAGAAACTGAAATCAACCATAAAGCTCTTTGTAAGAACGGAGTCACTGTGACAGAGTGGCTTCTGAGCTGTGGGCCTTTAAAAGTGGCCCAGTCAAAAAGTGGAGTTCGTTTGGCCTGATCTGTGACAGCTTCCCCGTCACGGTGTGTCCTGTTACAGTCGTGGACTTATGCAGTATCATCATCTGCATATCTACTGATGGTATACAAATAGTGTTGTTTCTGCAGTTATATACTGCTAGAGACACAATCTCTGCTGTAAGAGGACTGTCTGGGAGGATTGTAAACAGGGAGAGAAATTGGGAACTATTACGTTTTCACGACGAACTGTGTAATATGTCAAGCTTACAATATGATTTTCCTAAATGATATTGGATTTTTTTTATACAAGGAAATTTAATTACTCCATACTGAGTGCAGCAGGGGTAATGTCTTGCTCGAGGGACTCAATTGCTGGGAATGCTGTGGCTGCAGATACGCTGTTATGCTAGGAATGGTGTGACGCGCAGTTACCGTCTTTGCTGGCTTTGAAACGAATAATATTATTGTTGCTTGAGACGTTTTTGTTGTTGGTAGGGTAACCGTCTTTGTTGCTGGGTGTCAGTGCTCATCACGACCGAGATATTGCCTTTAGTATAACAGTCACTGTTTTTATAACTTCTCTTTTTTTTATAACTTCTTGCACTTCTGTTACGAACAGTATCACTGCTATGATGAAGCGTCTGTTACTGTTAACGTAGACAACGGCTATAACGCCAAAGTCACTTTTTTCTTTACCGAGAAAGACACTGTCTTTTGTGGCAGTCAGTGTGGCTGCTAAGATTTCTCTGTTTGCCAGTGTGGTAAGTCACGACCTCAGTGGATTAATCACCTTAATAGAGAGATACAAGAAACAGAAAGATCAAGTATGTTCATTTTTGATATAAGAAGCCAACTTGTGTGATGCCTCACCAGGTAACGTCAAGTTTGGTAGCCAAATTGAGCTAGGCTGTAGGTGCCGACGGACGTTAATGTGTGCTCTCTGCTGATAACCATTGGTTTCTTACTGAATATGACAGCATGATCTTGTCATACGGGTGATTATTCGTGTCAGCGTTAGGTCTAATGATACAGAAACTTGATGATAAATAGTAATTATTCATACTCGAGGTAAATGCCATGCCGGGCGAGCTGTGAAAACTCAGCTTTCGGATACATCACGAAATTTAATCTTCAGTCCGAGCGCCATTGGTAGAGTACCTATGTTTAGCTTAGCTTGTACCTTACTGCACCAGAGTAAACAAACCGAAGCCTTCTCTTCGCGTTCGCTAAAACTGTCTTCTGCTTCAAGTTCAAGGGCTACAGATTAGTAATGTTTTATCAGATTTCAAGGAACTTAAGCGATGTTAGGTTAAACACGACTGGCTCAGTCTACACCAACTGTTGCTGAACTTGCCGCCACTGATCTATCCACACATGTTGTGAGGTGTAGTTAGTAACAACGCAAGCACTCATGTGTCGTAGGTGTGGTTGAAGTTCGGTAACACAAGCACACCTGTATTCGGGTGTGACAGAACGTGTAAGAGGCTGGATTTGCCAGACCCTACTTGCCTGTGGCCGCCCACATACATACTATGCCAGGTGACGTGTGTCGCAGTGATGCAGGCAGCCACCTGGCCATATTAACATCGATATGTTGTAAACATTACTCTCCTATCCCTCTTACGGTAATGTTCACATATCTCTCAACCTTTCTCCAAATTTCTGTTTGTTGATCTAAGTAAATTGAGTATTTACGTTGTAATATGTATAAAAACTGGAAATTAAACAAAAATTGTGAACTATAGTATTGTACATCTCAATACTCGCAGTTGTGTGTCTAAATACTCGGTTATGTATATTTGGGAACGACCACCTTTACTTTATTGTTACGAGCAAAGCAAAAAAAAAAAATCCTGCAGACTGACGATTGGAAATCGCATAGGTATTTACGTTTGTGGTCAGCAGTCTTGCCAATTTCTGCCATGAAGAGGTGGGTTAGTCTGGTTTGATCTTGTGAGCAGTGATCTGGTCTGGTCTCAACTTGTCTAACCTTGTCCTCTCTCTCTACTGCAGGTTTCATTCTTCTAGTCTGATGTGTTTGGTTTAGTGTATTTTGATCTAAACTGGTTTAGCTTAGTATATCCTGGCCTGGTTTAATGTGGTGTGAGTTGGGGATGGTTTAGCCTGCTATTTTTTGACGGTTTGGTTTGCGCTGGTTTACCTCGATGTTGTTTAGTTTCGTTTAGTCTGGTCTGCTCCGGTGTATCCTAATGTGTTTTGGTCTCGATCTAACACGGATTAGCTTAGTCTAGTGTGGTTTGAACTGGGATGGCCTGGTATGGCACTTGGCAAATACCTGTGATGCCTTACACGGTCTGGCCAGCCCACCTGTGCCATTGACAGAGCACTTAGCAGCTGGCAATCCATTCGTTAAAACGAATCACGTATTCAGAAGAGAAAGAAAAAGATCTTCCCCCCACTCATAGAAACGATGAGTGTGTGAAATTAATTGACTGTTTGTTGACCTAATCAATCTACATATGAATTCATGTCTACTCTTGGCAGGCGGCTGTTGACAAGGTAAACCTCAGCAGTTCTACAGAGTAATGTCATAACAGAGGAGGTTACTGACTGGGCAACCTCCCAACCCCACCCTGACGCAGCCCCAACGTCGGGGTGAACGACCCAGAGCGCAAAGGTAGCTTAGCTCGCTCAACCTTCTCGGCTCGCCTGGGGATGACTCTGAAACGCTCTTTTGTTGAGTTTTATTGTACCTCCTGTTCCGTCGCATCGACGACAGAAGACCTTAATGGTGGTATCACCATCATCACTCTCATCTCCCAACACCATCGCCATAAATACCATAACCGTTGCCGCTACCGACCGGTATGGCTAATGCTACAGCTGTCACCAACACAACATCCGTAGCCAGTCACCACCAGCTCTTCAGCTAACAAGCTACGACCACCAATGTCGGCGCCAACCCTCTCTCACTACCGTTAATAGTCATCATCATCGTCATTAGCACCTGCACCATCACCACCACCACCACCCTTACCCACCCCACTAATACCACTAGCAGCACCATCCTCACGGCTTGCCACTACCAGAATGCCGTCATCGCTGCTAATACCAGCATCGTCTCTACCGGTATAAGAACCAAACCTGCCAGCACCGTCATCACAACCACCACAATTTAGAACTATCGCCGCCACTATTACCAGCAACGCCAAAGCTTTTTTCTCCCTGGGTGTTTCGGAGTGGAAAAAGTAATGGGTTGAACAGAAGATAGAGGGAAGGAACAGAAGGCGGCTTTAACGCTAAGACGTATAGTGTAGATTTATTGAAGTGTGAGTGATTTGTTGAATGCGTAGTTTTGGTGCCTCATTTATATACACTCCTGGCGTACTAGAGGCGAATACATAGTAATGCTGTGTTTTACCTTAGAACAGAAGTAGCGAAGCTAGGCTGATTAGTGCTATTCATTGCGTAAATCGATGGAAAACTGATGCTTCTCTCAAAGGCATTGAGTTCCGTGTGACCCAAGTTTGTTTCATATCTGTGTTTCTGGCTTCACAAGCCACCATCACCACCACTGATATTGACATCTTCATCAACAGTAACAACGCCATCTTCGCCATCCTCCAATTTCCCAAGTGTTTTTAAAAGACAGTAGAAAATGTCATCGCTTGGTAATGAGCGATAGGCGGAAACAACCGCTGCAGCAGCGATAGTGTCAGCAGAAACAGCAGTACCAGCAACTGTAGCAACAGTAGTTACAGCAGCAGCACTAGTAACTAGCTGGGGGTTACCAGTAATACAGGCAACAGTAGGTGAAACAGCAACAGAACTATATTAACCGCACCTAACATCAAACTAGGTGTAAGATCATTAATATAACTCACAGGATCATCATAATCTCCAACAGCTTGAAATCACAGAGTTACACATGCTAACGTTCGTTAGTGTTAAATAAAGCATGAAGAATAGATTAAAGTTATGATAAATTATTTAGGTAAGATGTAAGACTATAGACAAACAGTAGGCGCTTCCCTAACCCAGGACAGTGTGTAAAGAAAATGGAGAAAAAAAGGTGAGGATGTTTTTTGAAGGTAACTGTGAAACACGGTCGTTAAACGGCGAATGTATGTGTCATGTACTTTGTGCCGTTCCCAACAACACATTAAAATTATTTATTAAGATTCATGGTAGATATTTGGGCGAGTTTAACCAAACATAAAACCTTAACAACTCGGAAAATTCAACATATCAAAATGTCTCTTTGCGACAACTGGTACCAAAGAAATAGCCATTTACCTAAATAACTTTTCTAAAATGTAGAGCAAAAAAGGTGTATGTGTGTGTGTGTGTGTGTGTGGCGGTATACAGTAGAGCGTATGGGTGCCAGATGCCGCCCTGTTGACGTGGGCTGCTACCCTGTCACCTTCCTATCGTTGGTTGCCACCTTGCCACCTTGCTGCCCTGCGACACTACCGCCCTACCATCCTACAGCCGCTCTTGTTCTCTGGCTGTGTGTCCCCACTCAGGATGTGGGACGCTGCCGATCGATTCGCTCGTCGGGAGAAGAAATGAAAAATTATCTGCAGTAAAAATGAAAATATGATAACTGTATTTACTGCTGATCGAGGTGAGAACACCAATGTTATTCAACACAGTTCTAAACTGATTGGTTGCATTATGCGTGTCAGCGTGAGTGTGTGGGAACCATGGGCGTCGCCCTTCGTGGGTGTGTGTTGGAACCATGGGAAGCGCCCTTCGGATGTGTATCCAGGAACGTGCTGCTCAGTTCACAACAGCCAACTAAAGGAGGGGAACCAGGTGTAGTAACCACAATACTGTAGCAGCTCTAGTGGAACTCCAGACCAGGAGGACCCCTCCAGCAGGCAAAATCCAGCATGGACACATAGCCATCCCTTTCCCAACCTGCATAGTACCTGGATCAGCTTATACAAGAAGAGAAGTGACCCATCCGCAACAGTACAGACGAGTCAAATGCCTTCTGCATACAAACTCATTTCCATTCCACCCAAAGACAGTGCGGGTGTGAGATCAGCAACCAGCATCTGCATTGACTGCTACAAGACTCCAGGCTTCATCCTCCAGGCAGCCTCGTCACCCTGTAAAGAGGTCTGGAGATCTCCGTTCCACGCTGCCTCTCAGAGCTCGACCATCCTAACTTCATCCGCTACAACTATTTCTACGAGGGCCCCCTGGTGTAGTGCTTCCCAAATCGAAACAAGTCTAAGTTTCTTCACCACTTTCAGCCATAAAACTCCAACCACAATCTCCTGAAAAGTTTTCGTGCAAGAAGCTCCCCGAAGAAGAGCTTTCTCACCGTAACCTCCACAAAGTGCTGTCCTACCGTAAGCATCCCAAAGAAGACTTTTTATACCAAAAAAGTGCTTTCCTACTTTAAGCTCCACAAGCGTACCCCTCACACCTCAAGTTCTGCACCAGTCAGCTTTCGGACCTTACACTTCAAAGTAGTAAGCTTCTTAATCCAACAGCCCACCACGCTTCCCAACCATACATTTCCCAGCAGTAAGCTTCCCGGTCAGCATCCTCTAACTAAGCATTACAGTAGCCTTGCTCACCAAAGCCTTGTTTTCCCCCTAAGCACCCCAGTCGTAGACTACTTCTTCCACAGACTCCCCTTAACCTCCTCCATGTCACACGGCCCTCATTAGGAGCCGACCTGGGAGTGCTATAAGGCAGTAAAGAAGGGGGTGGCCGTGTATGAATGCGCGCGTGATGGCGGGAGAGGCGTGTGTATGCTCGAGGGCGGTGGCAGCGGGAGGTGATGGATAGAGAGCCAGATATTTATGGCACTACGAGGCACTGCAGGCGGGCAGCAGGCGTCAGGGACACTGCCAGGCAGTTGATATTACGCTATAGCTTACCGGAAGCCCGGAATAGTCTTGTGTGTTTACCGGACGGGGTCTAGTGTGTACACGCTCCGCCCCCTCCGTGCACTGGTGCCACAGTCTCCACGGTAAACTAAGCCAACGCTTTAAAGAGTTTACATCAGGGATTACTCAAAGGAGACCCTGTTAGCATTATTTTTCAAGACTGGTACACAATATATTCATCGAGTGTAACCTTTTGCTACCTCAACTTGTGAGATAAGTTTCCCTGCAACCACGTCGAAAAATTCATATCTTTCTTTTCTGATGGATGATAATGATGTCTATTGCTTAACACAGAGACAGTAATGAAAGGTGATGTCAACGTTGTAGTACATTTCTCTTGGCAGTCACTCACGACCTTGAATCACCCCTGCACTGAGTCTGTGATAAATACGTTATCTTGAAGGATATGTTATGAAGCCAGGAATAAAGAATGGTCTGTGAAAAAAAAAAAAAGGAATCATTGCAGTGTTCACGTTTCGCGTGTTTTTTAAAAGCAGTTAGATAATCGACTGTTATACAGGCGCGATAAGCGAGGACTGGAGTGCAAAGAGATTGGGTACAAATGAACTTGTGAACAATGCCGTGAACAATAAACATATGAATAGTCATGAACACAGAACGTATGGACAATATCGTGAACACTGAATCCAGCAACAGCAAGGCTGTGATCAGGAAAATACCAACGGTGTGGCTCTCAGGTCGCTGTGTTAAAAAGGATGGAGCGAATTACCCGAGTATCCCACTGACCGTGAACTCCCCTCGCCTTTATGAACAGATTCCACAACGAGGGGCAGCCAGCCTGGTGATCGTGATGAGACGGGTCTTGAGGAAGCTCCGCTACTGGCGGTGCCAGGATGAGGGAATCATGAGGAGGCCTTGGCACTGGTGGTGCCATGGTGAGAGGATCGTGAGGAGACCCTGGCACTGGTAGTGGTGCCATGGTGATAGGATCGTCAGGAGACCCCGGCACTGGTGGTGCCATGGTGAGAGGATCGTGAGGAGACCATAGCCCTGGTAGTGCCATGGTGAGGAGACCCGTGGCACTGGGTTCACAGCCTTTTTTTTCTTTTTTATCCAGATCCCACAAGGCCTGCTTCTCAGCCTTAGCTCTAGCTAGACTCTGCCTCCCCGGCTGTGACTCAGTGCCTTGGCCCTCAGCTCTGACCCCCCTACTCGTCGCAGTACCTCCCCCACCCCCCACCCCCAACCCCCATCCCTGGTGACAGTGACCGGCGATCCGAGAGGACCCCAAGTGACAGCAGCAGGTGCCGGCTGGCCCGGGCTCACCTATGAGCATCCCACCCCTGCATTTACCTGACCAGGGCTGACAGAAAGCCCCCGTGTGGCTGGCCAGCTTCCCCCCACACAGTACCTCCTGTGACGCGCGCTGACCCCAGGCTGATGAAGTGGCTTCACCAGAGCCAAAGTCGTTGCTCGACACACACACGGTCAACAGGTCTGCTGACATCAGAATGGGACTGATTCTGTTTCTGTTTCTTTTTTTTTTCTCTCATTTTCGTCTCTCGACAGTCAGAGCTTTATAGAATTCTTCACATAGACTCACGTAGATGTCTTTAAAAAAAAATGGTGATGTTTTCAATCAATTACAAAACCACGGGATCGTAGACCGCATGTCGACAGTCAGAATCCCAAAAGGAACTGTTAAATTTTTGCGGACGCCAACAGACATGAACTCTTTACTTTCCACCTCACGCACACACATGGGTTGCTGGCATTCATTCTACAAACACACACTCTCTCTTTCCATCTTATGCATAACACTCGACAACTCCCAACTCACACGACTCTTTGATTTTGACTCTTTTAGATTTTCTTGCGGTGAGCGCTACGCGCCAGCCCTGCCTAATGGCAGAATCTCGTAGCAGTTCAAGAAAGTTCAATAGAGAGACTACCATTGTCGTTATAGGAATAATTTCCTTCGTTAGGCGTAAAAAGATAACTTTGTCTCACAGGAGAAAGCATTAGGTAATATCTTTCTACTTTAGCAATGAGAGTAAAGTGACCCCTTTGCCTAAACAATGAGGGACAGTATCCTACCCTGGCTAGTCCATAAGGTGATTTACAGTCAGTGGTCAGAAAGGAGATGGTTCCATTATCTTGCTGTAGGTAGAAGGATAATTCCCCCTCCCGGTATCATGAAACAAGATAATCCCTCTTCGTGGACAAATGAAGCGATATAATTCCCCATCCCGATCAGATGAAGCAAGGTCATTCCATTTCCGATCAGATAAAGCAAGATGATTACCCATCCCGACCAGAGGAGGCAAGATCATTCCCAATCCCGTGCGGATGAAGCAAGATAATTCGCCTTCCCGATCAGATGAAGCAAGATAATTCCCCCAACCTAATGCCTTTAGTGCCGTCCGCTTCACTAGCACGAGCCCCCACTGTAAAGCTGGTGGGAATTATTTCGATCGGGAGCGCTCAAGGGCTCCGAAGACGGGTAGCGAAGCGGCAATTTGTCGATGCCACAGCAGGCCGCTCCCTACGCCAAGATTCCTGGGGCGGTGAGGAGACGAGGACGAGGAGGAAGAAGAGGAGGAGGAGCAAGTCAGTGCACATGAAGATCACTATGTACACAGAATAGCTACCTACACAGGAGGCTGGCTGAGTACATAGGAGGTTGGTTACGTACACACAAGGCTAGTCTAGTGCACAGGGGGGAGGGAGGTGCTGTTACGCACACGGAAGGATGGCCACGTACACAGGGGGCTAATTACGTACACAGAGGACTGGCTAACGTACACAGAGGGCTGGCTACGTACCCATGAGGGTACCTGTGTACATTGGAGGCTGGCTATGTACAGTGAACTTAACGCTGCCTTTCTGCTTAAGGGACTAACTAGAAATGATTAATCACAATTGTACTTTCCCCACCACTGACTGTGAAGTAGGTCAAACTGGTCTTTGAGTATCATCGAAGAGCAACCGTGAAAGTAAAGCAGTGACTGCATAGCAGGGACGAGTGGGAGTGAGGGAGAAGGGAAGGACGTTGGAGGCCGAAGAGGGAGGGGAGGCGAGGCGAGTCTCCAGCCACCGTCAGTACTGCTGCAACCTGGCACGGCCTCACATGACCTACCCTGGGCGTGCGCCGTCGCCACCACGACCTTGCCGCCGCTGCTGAAGAACACGCTTCCCTTGCCCAGTCCTTGTCAATGATTTCCTTACCGTGCAACTTGTAACTCAGTCACAGACGTCCAGTCCCTGAAATTTGATGGCACTCTTTTGCGCCATCTACCACTGGATGGGTAGGAGTGTGCACAATAAATTTGCTGTTCTTGAAGCAAAAAAATCAAATTGACACCAGTTCTTGGGACAGTTGTAGGCCAACTGGCATCTGGTTTACCCTTGCTGGTCGCACGACCATTAGGATAATAAGGAAGCATATGAGATGAATTTTGGTTCATTACTGTTGTCTGGTAACGAATTACCGTCTGGTCGCACGACCATTAGGATAATAAAGAAGCATATGAGATGAATTTGGTTCATTACTGTAGTCTGGTAACGAATTACCGTCTGTGATTTCTTAGAACTGTAATGTCCCTAAGTTACTTTTGTCATAAAAAGAGATTAATTTTCTCAAAGTGAAGAGAATAATATTTTACGTTTATTATTAGATTTATTATATTTATCTATTCATGGACGAGACACGTAGCCTCAACCCGCACCCAACGACCACAACCTGCAGTATGTCGAACTTTGAATATGTAATTCAAGACGTCTTCTGAAGAATGCCCTTCATCCACGAGCTGCTGAAGTTGTACAAACATCTTACCTTTCGTCTTACAGATGTTGAGGGTACAGTGTTTACATCATTAACATTAGTATTATGGACTGTTTCCCTGGTGGAAGTTGTATGGAAAACTCTTTAAGGATATCGGAGGAAAAAGTAATATATTTCAGCTATTCTGAGTTTTGTATCCCTGACAACAGTTTTCTTCAGGAGAGTAAGGGTCAGAAAAAATATGTATTCCACCGAACATAATCAATAATGTTCAACAAGAGCGAGACCACAAGTGTGGACAGAATAAAGCTGTTACATCTCGGTTCCTCCTCCTTCTCTTTCCGCCCCATAAACTTTGATACGCTCGGCAAAAAAGGCGATCATAGAAACACGTAAATTATAGAAAAGGCAAGATATAAACTTTCAAAGGAATTACAAATGTAAGAGACAAGCGACAGGAATAGAGTGACTGGAGGGAGTTGAAGGAAGAGGAGGAAGGAAGGGGGAGAAGATGGAAGAGATGTAAAGACATACTTTATAAAAGACGAGACACAGGAAGAAATAATAAGATGAGAGGACTTCGGAATGATGAATGAGGAAAGAAAATGAAATATGAATTGAGAGAGGAAGAGAGAGAGGAGGAGAGAAGAGAGATGGAAGAGGGAGGGAGAGAGAGAGAGAGAAGAGGAAGGCATGTAGACACGACCGAACTTTACCTTGCAGTGGGTCGTCGGTGGAAGTTGCAGCCGCCGTGGTCTCCAAGATATTTTGGTCCCTGCCTCGACTCCCACCAAAATAAACACTAGTACAACTCACACCGACCCAGACCCCTTTCACTAACTACTTTAAAGTTTCTACTGTTGTGCTTGGACTAACTGTAAGGAGCCCTTAAAATGTTACCTCTCTCCCTTCGAACAGCCTAGTCCTACTTGCTTGACTGTCTGTTCGGAAGGGGAGGAGGAGGAGGAGGCTTGTCCACCATCAGTAGTTAGTGTCTGGTTGTTGCTCCTCCGGGGATAACATAGGGGGCAGATATTGCTTCTTCACATGCCACTAGATGTCCCTGAGAGTTGGCCTTCACGGTAGAGATCCGTAGTGTGTTAATATTGCCCAAAGTTAATTTTCCTTTTCTTTTTTTAATCCGTTTTCTCTGGGTACCAAGGACGTTGTTTTGGCCTGTTTGGGTTGTCAGATGAAACTGGGACACTTGGCGTGTAAAGTGTCGGTCGGTCGGTCGACTTGTGGTTTATAAAATGACGTAGGCTAATGGTTCATCCTGGAGTACTATAGTTTACTTCTTTGTGACTCTATCATGACTAGTGGTGTGCAGGTACACACACACACACTTTGCTCCACCAGTCCCCACGGTACAGCTGCTAGAATCCACGGAGTTTGGTGTCATCTGTCTTAAAGTCAGGTTCTTATTGATGCGTTACTCACTTTTAACAACTTCAGAACAGAGAAATTCAAACCTTTTTCCCAATTTTCACATCTTTGATGTTTCTCACAAACACACCAATATACATAAAATTCAGTCTTGGTTTAGAGTAGGAGTAAACACGAGACCATGGCAAAAACGCAGTTAACATTAGTTGCTATTCGGGTTATTATAAAGTTTTATCTATACAAGTAAATCACTGGCTGAAGTGCATAATATTTCCCATTTCCCGACTTTTCTAGGTACGAGAGAGCCGTGATAACTCAATCTTTATTTTTTTTTCTTAATTATCCATCATCGCCTTTCAGAACACTTGCGACTTGTAATCATTTAAGATTAGAATCACCACACCGTATTCACATCACATCGGCACACTGTTTACTTTCAGGAGCCATAACCGTATCAGGCATTTACTATCAACACACGGTAGAGTATGCAACACCGTTGACTTCAGCAGAGAGAGAATCTGGGTTGCTGACTCGCCTAGTACTGAACATTTTACCGGCGCGAGATGAGTACCACAGTGATCCAGCAGGAAAGCGGGTAAGGGACCGTAGCGCACTGTAACCTATGGTAATAATGGAGCCACTGAACGCTAATGGTGGTAACTGTGCCACTCCGAGATAGGGGTACCAGGGAGAGCGTGTGGCACTCGTCTGGCGCTACAGGGACGGCACCAGGAGAGGCACACAGTTCACACGTTCACCCTGCTCACTAAACTGGGCACCTCCGCTCTCTCGCCCAGTGCCACCGCCATGGCACCGCCGCCACCATCTTCCCCGCCTCTACGCCCAGTGGGTGATCGGGGCGGGGCGGGGCGACGGAGAGGCGGGCAGGTTGCAGTGCCACACTTCATTTACAGCAGTACTCCTCTCTCACTGTCCTGCTGCGAGGGTGCCACGGTCGTTACGTTACTGTTACCTGGTCGGTCGTCACTGGCACCATCTGGCCCCTTCAAACAACACAACCAACAGCACGGACCAGCGGGAGGCCCTCAGGGTCACTACATTGTACTTTAATTGTCCTTGCTGGCTGGCCTGTCACGTGCCTAGTGCCACTGCGCCGGCCTAGTGCCAAAATTATGGCTCTTTCATCCAGACCCAACTTCTCTCTAAGCTGAGAGAGAGATAGATAAATAGATGGATAGATAGATAGGTAGGTAGAGAGAGAGAGAGAGAGAGAGAGAGAGAGAGAGAGAAATACGATGACCGAGCGGGTAGCATTATGAATGAAACTGCCACACTCCGGTAAATCAGCACTACGATAAGGTGCAGCAGCAGCAGCGGTGGCAGTTGAGTCGAGAGACTGCAAGTCGCAGCAAGGAAAGTTCAGCTCATTGTCCCGGTGGAGATTATACGTCAAAAAGGAAATCTTCGAAGTATTGTGTTGCTCTAGTTACACTAAAGCCTTTAAGCACGGCGGTATGATCCTTGAGCGCGAGGGTGTACGTACGGTCCTTGGGCACAACGGGATGACTCTTTTGAGTGCGATGGTACGACCCTTGGTTGTGATGACTGACCTTTGATTTGACCCCCTAATAATTAAATCAGAAGCCACACCATCGTACATCCAAGGGTCATACGGATTTGCGCAAGGGTCGTACCGATGGGCTCAAGGGTCGTTATCGTTGTGGTTGAGATTAACTGACTACGTCGAACGAACGAGACTTACACCACAGCAAACTTAAAGATGGTTACCTAGGAAATATTCGTGTAAATAAGTACTTGAGTGACTCTTAACAAGTAAAGGTGAAACAGTTGAAAAAATATGAAAGTGAAAGGAAAAGAGAGTAAAATGAAACAGGTCTCCGCAGGTGTTTATATGTCTGACTAAAGGAAGAAGGAAAGACAAAAGGAAGATAATTCCAAAGCTTGGTTGTTCGAGAGAGAGGTATGGTAACGGTAACTCGTGTCACTATAGGCCCTTATGTATGTCATTTGCCACTATATGCCATTATATGACAGTATTATGCTACTGTATGCCATTATATGACTGCCATATACCACTTAATGCTGTTCTATGACTCATATGCAATATGACTGTCCTATGACAATATATGACTCGAATGCCACTAGATATGTACCATGTCACTGTATATTCAGTATCATTATTTGTTGCTTTCCACGGTTTTCACATATATTTCGTCACTGTATCCACTGCAACTTGTAAATTACAGCATGTGGTGCAGAAAGTGTCTGAAATGAGAGTTAAAGATCTATAGAGAACATTATGAAGGTGATGCCTATGCCAAACACGCACTTGATAAAGAGGCTGTTTGTCAAAATATGGGGTTGTCAGTGAGAAGTCTAAAACATCTATTTGAAGCAAGTAGACGAATGCAGATAAGCGTTAGGTGATTGGTGGTCCATCACAATGAAATGTTTCAAGTAAAAAACGTATATGGAGAAAGAAACGAGACCCGTAGACCACATTATATGCCATTTGGATGATAATTCCTTGCTTTTCATATTATTTGGAGATGGTAGTTGTTTGACTTGGAAATGTTTGGGTAGAGATAGGGACACACATACGAACACTATATATCTTAGATTGTGAAATGATAGAAATGTTGAAAGGTTCAAATAAATCCTGCAAGCAATCGAACAACACCTATTAGAAGTTAATCGTTCGAATTGTAAGGCGTTATTAGAGATATGAACACATAAGACACTGTCTTAGTTTTTGAAGAAAAATAGAACCTTTTTTGGGGGGTAGGTTTAAACAAACCCTGCAAGAAATGACACACCTTACTGTTAATGGCAAGACACCTGAAATTTTGAAACTATCCACCATTTGTATTAGAAGATAAATTTATGGAAGGACTTAAAGCTTGTATAATGAACCTACTTTTTCAACAGTCATTGTGTGACAATTCTTTTGCGCTTTGCTCACTGGGTGCACAGTAAAGTAGCCGCTGACTGCGTCAGAATCTAAATAAATCAAATAAGCGGCAGTATAAGATTAAAGTGTTGGAGTGATTGAAAACCAAAAACACTGTTGTGTAAAGATGAAGCTATGAAAACAGGAATCAGCACAAGTTACTAGCATTGCCGAAGAGGCCTTTGACGGCTTGTTAGGGATAGGGGAAATAAACATACATTGAAGCAGTGTGAGGTTGGTGTGGCCGGTCACCACTTGACCAGCTTGAAAATGAAAATTTTTTTGAACATTGCAGTCAGCTGGAACCTGGTCGCACCCTCTCTAGATCGTACGGCTGACGACAGATGTGATTCACACCCACCCATCTCTGTGGGTACGAACCAGTTTGCTGAAATTTTCCAGTAATTTTGATTGTTGTTCCTTTTGGAGTGGTTATGTTCATAACTTTCAATGTAACGTTTCTGGATGTCCTACGAACATTCATATATCACTACTTTTCTGGAAATATCGGTTTATTTGCATAGGGCATCTGGTCTGTATGGCGTGCATATTGCAGGTTATTTGTACTAAATTTGTTGTTTTGATTTCTTAAACAAACCAGGCAGACTGTCTCCATTGCACGCACTTCGAAGTGGGTGCAAGGATTCAACGTCGGATTACAATATTGTATGCTAACATTGTGTAAAATGTAAGCAAATTAGTTTCTTTCCAGTACATTTTCAAGGTCATTTATGAACACATTTCTGTTAAATATCTTTTCATCCCTTAGGTATTAAATGTAGTGAACTTTGTTGTAAAACAGAAACATCTAAGCTTCTTAAAGTTCTTTCAATCTTTTTCATAATAGTTCATACTTAGGCTTGAATGATTGAGCAAAAAATTGCATTGGACCATATTATTAGACACACAAGCTCATTCTTGTGGACATTTCGTTCCTCATTCCTAATACCCAACACACTCTGACTGTAATAAGTATAAAAGTAGCGGATGAATGACCGAAAATAACTGAAAACATGGTTCATGCAGATAATACACAGTAATTTTAGAAGTTGTATGATAGAGAATGTTTAAAAGATGAGGCCCCACAAGCATAAAGCTCCCTCCACCAGGGGTAAAAGTAGATGATTACAAATTGTTAATTACTATGCAGCAAACACACATGAACGTTCTCCCAGCTAAAGGTTATACCAGAGGGTCAGCCACAGGCCATCCCACTGCTTTATCTTGCACTTTCGTGGGCCACCTGAGAACCTACATAACCTCTTGTCACCTCCTCTAGATCAGTGTGAAAGTCCTCTGATAAGCAAATGACCTTACAATCACGTCGCAGCATTACTCAAGCATATAAACATGTAACACTATATCACACAATTAGAACACTGGCTTACCTAAAACAGGATTTCTGCATCCCCACAAAAATGCACCATCATGCTTTTAACCATGGACAGATATAAACCTACATCCTCCCATCACCTTGAATGGTTAACCCCTCTTACTCAACAAAATTGCAGCCATACTTTTTTTTGTGATACTTGTATAGTGGTCTCCATCAGTCTGATCATTGTGGTAACTGGAATCATATACCTGTATATGTGTATATTATCCCCAGGAATAGGGGAGAAATACTGCACATATATCTCTTGCGTGTTTTAGATGACAATAAAGAGGGGTAGGCATGGGGGGCTGGAAATCCCTTCCTCTTGTTTATCTTTCCAAAAGAAAGAAATGAGGAATAAGCCACGTAAGAATTATTTTCCTGCAAGGCAGTCATCTGTTCTAAAAGGTACCTAGCTCACATGGGTAATAGAAAAACATGTATAAAAAAAAAAAAGAAAATGTTTGTATATGCAAAAGGAGCAAATTATTTCAGCAAGACCCTGCATGCCTAACCCCCTTGTGACTAGGAAGCAATACCGCTTAAGTTAAATTCATGGAACAAAAACTGGGAGAGAGTTCCGGTATTTCAGTAACAGATGAAAACACTATGAGGAAAAAATGTCATAGGCAGTACTGAAAAATACAGAAATTGTTGTTGCTCTGATGTACGTAGTGAAAGATACATATGCATCTTTGTAGGAAAATAGAAATTTGATGAATGAATAACCATACATTAAAGACATGAATTTAAGCCTCAAATAAAATCCTAGAATTTAAGCCTCAAATAAAATCCTAGTAAATAGAATGCAAACAGATGTGGACTTTTTGGTGAAACTTTGGCCGCAGAACCACAGATTTTTCCCTGAGGAGTGTGAATTCTCCAGTAAAATATGAAAATGATAGCTGGTCCTCTTTTCTCATAAAGGCAAAACAAAAAATTTTCCTTATCTGGCATTAATCATTTCATAAAAACATCTGATAATAGAAAGAAAGAAATAAAAGTAAAGTATTCATGGTGTGATGCCTGGAGAAAGGTGTAAATTTCCTCAGGTATTAAAGATTTCTCATTCCTTACAGTCATAATGATAAATGAGTTGTAAAAAGACATGGGAGAAAACTGGAAGTGCCAAATTTAAAGGGACAATAAGCAGCCCCATATTGTCAAGTCATGAGCACTCATCAAAAACATTGATTGTTATTATATACCTTTAATTATGCATTATGATATATGCACTCATAATACAGTCATAACAGTTAACAAACCAGAAAGGATGCCAATATACTGAACAGCCAGATTTAAATGGATGTAATGCATTCCTGTGTTGCCAACCAATGAGCAACCATCAAAAATACTATCTCTAGTTTTGCATATAACATACACTTATACAGCATATCTTGACATTATAATGTAATCTTACCTGAATTACATTGACAAGGAAACAAGAATAAATTATGAATGAAATGCTATATAGGTGGCATCAGCTGGTGAATGAGTCGTTGCTTTGACTGGGACCTTTAACTTGGTACGGGTAAATGGTGGCAGCTACCGGTTGTTAGTGCCTGTATGATATCCTTATTAAAGTAAGTTTTAAATGGGTGTAAAAAAAAATAAACTTACATAAAACCTTGTGAAGGTACCATGAGCTAGTGAATGTCACTGTTGTGTCTGGGACATTAAAACTTGAGCACAGGCAGAAAGGAAGACTACCTGGGTTCCTAAGGCCATTTTCTGATCAGGGAAGTGTTGGCCGGCCATTCAGGCTGTTAAAATTTTTTTATTCACCATTAACTTACCTTGCTTATGATGGTAAGCTACATGATCTGTATGTTGACTTGAACTGATTATCACAGCCAAAGGGTTGATAGAATGGAAAAAAGTGAGATTCACTGAACATCTGAAAACTTTAAAACACACATCAAGAAAGTTTGCTTAGGTTCGATGGACAAGTGAAAGGAACAGTTTGAAGAAAAGTGATAAAAACTGTGAAAACGAGTAACATGAGTGGGAGCAAATGAAGTAGTAGTCTAAAGAACAGAAAGATTGGAATAAACATGAATAAATGAAAGAATCCATGACTAGTGTTTGGAGATCATTTCGTGAAGGACATCCTATAGTCCAGCTGAAAATAGTCAATCACATGAAATTAAACAGGACGAAAAACAAGATTGATTTCATATCTTTAATAACAGCAGCTCTACATTCAAGATTCTTCAATGCACTACAAATCTTCTGAGCATTTCCAAGCTATAGTCAGTATCAGTCTTAGCATGAAATGAATTTATGTCATCTCAATCAATTTTCTCCTCAGCCTCAGATATACTTTTGCCTCTGGCCATTTTTATTGCTCCTAGGATCATTAATCTTAACCAGTGGATTTGTGGTAGCAGAACCATAAGGGAACCCACATTGCAATAAATTGGAATCTTCCTCACCACATCTAGAATGCCAATGTTGTATTGAGCCCCATAAGCCAGGTACATGTAGGGAAATACTAGAACTCGACAGAGAGCGAAAGATATGATCATAGTTACTCCATTCAGCACATACCACCTGTAATATAAAAAAAATCTTATAAAACTGCTGTTTCTGTGATAAAGTCTAATAATAAAACACTTGCTTCATACTCTCAAGAGGCTTTTTGCTTTGCAGAGAATAAAATATCAGTCAACTGTCCTATGCTACGCAGGCTCAAATTGGTTTGCCAAAACAATCAATTAGAAATGAAAAAAAATTACAAGGGATCATTCCTATTTGCACAGGCAATGATATAGCACTCATTATAACCACAGTGACCATTCAAAAGAAGGTCATGACAGGTATTATCAGGAGGGTAATTCATGAGAGCAACAGCCCAGTCAAATGACTGGCATCTCAAGTCTGTATCAAGACACACACATAGCTCAAAACTGACTTGCTATAAGAATCATCCAAGCTAGATATTTCAATGAATCTACATATGACAATGTTAGTCCCATGCATCAGTCCAGAACAAAAGAAAGTACAGTTTCATACTCTAACTATTTAGCTTTTTTCCTAAGGTAACAAAAAATCTTGTATGACATGATCACATACAAACATCAAAAATATTTCTAACATATTTGTAAGAAGGAAGTGTGATTTAAGCATTTTTCCTTTAGAGTGGAAACTTATATCAGTTCAATATGTTACAATATTCTGGAATATAAAAACCTCTACTGTAACTACAGATTGACAATATAATAAACTCTAGGAAGACCGAATGAAATCAATAAGATGCAGAATTGTAAAATCACATACCTGTTTTGCAATTTTAAGAAACTGATGATGCTGCTTACTATACAATACAGCTCTTACTGCATGAGGAGTGGAAGCTTGTTATGCCATTGTGGTAACAATGATATCATACTCTAATTTCAAAATGATAAAGATGAAGTATCCCTAAAACCTCATGTGTCTTTTAGAATATTGGTAGAACCACTCTAACCAAGAAATTAGGAAAACATGGGAAATGGAGATCAGGAATGAAGGAAAGAAAACATAATGCAATTAAGAACAAAATCCTGCAAAAAATTTAGGAAAGAGCTTACTGAAAACCCACAAACAGCATGTGGTAACACAGTTAACACTGATATTTTTGTATTAATGTCACTACAATATAAACTTCCCTAACTACTCATTTTCTCAATCTCTTAATACGGACAATTTATGAACAGACAGCACTGTAGTAACAACCTGACTGAGGAAATCCCTCTAAAATTAATTCCATAATCATTCTTTAAATGTGAAGTGTCAGGGCTACAGTAAGACTGACAGTATTCCTGAATGCCACTGTTAAGGGGAATAATGTTGGAGCTAATGTGATTTTTTTTTCCCCCGTCTATACCCAATTGCCTTTGGCCTCATTTGCAAACATCCACCCTCTAACTGTTATGTATAATGTATTTAAACTAGAGCCTACCATCCACAGCCATAATTCTAATCTAATACTTCAATAACCTAACATTCTAATACCTCAAATGAAGGAGAACCTAGGACCAGAAAAATGTTGCATAATAAGGACCCAAGAGCCTTCCAACAAAGCAGCTTAGAAGTTACTTTCAGAGGAACAAGAAAATGCAGAACAAAATAAATCTGTCTGGAATCTTAATACACTGAAATCTTTTAGTCTGGAGAGAGGATCAGTTTGACTGTAAATAAGGAAACTGAACAGTTCACCTTCTGCATGAGGTGTCCTGGGTGGAATTCATATTTCATAATTGACAAACAAGATTTGTATTGCCTGAAAATGTAGCATGACAAAATTGCAGCTGACTTAGGAACAAAAAAAAAATAATACAGAACGTCAACTTAAAAAATTATCTTGGGGTAGAAAACCAGCAAGTCTACTCAAAGGAAATATAAGGAGCACATCCCCTCTGCTAGTCTGCATGATTAAGGTTGGGCATCTCAGTTCTGCAAAATCAAATCCCTCAGATTATGTGTCTATATACAACTGATCAGTCCAATATGA
This sequence comes from Panulirus argus, assembly GCA_038088735.1. Classification (NCBI taxonomy): domain Eukaryota; kingdom Metazoa; phylum Arthropoda; class Malacostraca; order Decapoda; family Palinuridae; genus Panulirus; species Panulirus argus. The sequence goes on along the minus strand of JAYMFT010060534.1, from coordinate 249 downwards.
AAGAGAATGAAGTTCAAGATAACAAACAGATAAAGAGAGGTTTAAAATGGGCCTGTCCAGAATTCCCATCCAGCAAAAGAGAATATGAGAGAAATATTACAAATTAACTGAAGTCTTCCTTAAGTTCTCTAAAAATAAAGGCCATCTAAATGTGCATTATATATATATATATATTTTTTTTTCATACATATTCGCCTTTTCCCACATTAGCGAGGTAGCGTTAAGAACAGAGGACTGAGCCTTAGAGGG
>JAYMFT010060523.1:0-14925 GCA_038088735.1 Panulirus argus | reverse complement strand
GAAAAGCAAAAAAGATTGCATCAACTTACAAGGGGGACTATACAGACTACAGAGCTGGTCTGATACAAGGTTGATGAGATTTAGTACCGAAGCAAATGTAAAGAAATGAGGATCAAACTGAGTGAAAAGAGACAATACGATTATTATCTGCCAAGAAATAAACTTCAGGATTCTGTGTGTAAAAGACACTTGCGAGTTGACATCGTCCCTAACCTGTCACCAGAGTACCACATATGGAGAGAAGTTAAGGGAACAAACTGTCTCATAACAAGTATTATAATAGCCTTCACTGTAGATAATTAAATATCTAGCAGGATATTCATATCTTACATAAGCCTAACACAAGGATATGTTTCTCATATATGGTTACCGAACCTAAAGAAGAGCTAAAAGCTAAATGAGAAGGTCCTGATGAAGGCGGCAAAGATGGGACCAAAGATGGGAAAGGCTACATGCGTTAGTTTGCCACTTTATAGAAAGAAGAGTGAGCGTTGACCTGATCACATACTATACGTTTTCAAAACATATCGATGACGTGGAAAGTAAAGAGTTTTTTCGAGGGATGTAGGGACAGAGCAACAAGAGGATATAGCAAGAAACTGAATTAGAAAATGATCAAAAAATGTGTAACAGTTATATAAAAGTGGTGGGTGAAGTGAAGAAACTGAAAGAGTATGTGATAATGTGGACAACATACACAAATTTAACAGTTAGCGCAACAATGCACAATTTTTGAAATACTGAGGCCACAGTATTGTAAAACTCCCTCCCGTACAGTAAGAATAGGTCATAATAAATACATGATTACTCAAAGCTGTATTTACAGTTACTGTAACATAAATCACACACACAGAAAACACACATATGCATACATATACATAGATCATACATCATGTTTTTTTCTCATATCATACGTCCTCTAAGGCACTGAGAATTCTCACTCATAATCTGGTCATCAGATTAGGGAAGGTTGTCCCCGTGGCGCAGTGGAAAGCGCGATGGACTTCTAATCCATAGGCCCCGGGTTCGACCCCCGGCGGGGATGACGAGTTTTGAATCACTCCAGCGAATAGTAAGGCCAATGCCTCCGAAAAGGACGCTCCCTGTGCGAATCATAACTTTGACGTGGGAATGAAAGACTGGTTCCCACCACTGTGAAACTCCCTCATCGTATCACCGCTTAATCACACACACACTATCAAACATACAGTCTTTGAAATGTTTGATACCCAGATTACATCTTGGTTAAAGCTGGCTACAGAAACCCATGACACTGATCTCTAAAGTTTACTTAGTTACCAATATATCGCGCAGGCAACCGAGCCGACCTCGCACTGAGCAGAAATATCATGAACTTTAGATCTCTTAATATGCATAAAGGACAGACGATATTAGACTTAACGTATTTACTTGTATATTTTACATATGATTATTTTTCATTGTTAGCCTTCTTTATATCTAGATTAATTCTTCGAAATCTCGACTTTAAACGTTACTTTTCATATCCTTACGAATATCTAAAGACATATTCAACTCATTGCTTATGGTTTAATTGTTAAGAACGTCTTTACTTGACACGTCATGAAGTTTCATTTTCTGTCGGGAAAACGTACAGACCGTGCCATACACAGCAGTACAGTATGTTTGTGTTTTCAGAGAGGATAATTCTTTATAGACCCAGTCTTTGTGAAATGGGATGAAGAGGAGTTCCCCCAAAAAGAGAACTGTTATGTCAAAAAAGACAATAGAATGCTAAAAGATCTTGACCCGTACAAGGCTCATTGTCATGATGAAATTTCACCACATTTGCTTAAGATGTGTGTAAAATTCCTAGACAGGCAGACCTCATGAATTTCTGTTCTAGATGTCGCTGAAGACAAACATAGTACTAAGTAGAAAATGACAAATTTCTACCTACCTGTAAAAAAAAAAAAAATAAATAAATAAAAATAGACCGGAGAGAGGCAAGAAATTACAGCTAGTCAACGTAACGAGCGTGGTCTGCAAGACACTATAAATGGTAACCAGAAAGCAAATGGATGACCTGCATAGAATTGATTAAGTGAGGCGCAAAACGGTTTTAGGGAAAGGATGTCATGTGTAATGAATCTCTTAAGACTTCGATAAGAGTGTTAGCTACGTCCTAGACGGAAGGGAAAGTTATGTAAATTGTTTGTATTTGGACTGCCAGAAAGTGCTTGACGCTATACCAGAGGGGAGGATCAATTAGAAACTTGATCATCAGGTAAGAGTAAAAGGAAGACTCCTCGAATGGACAGGAAACAGAGGACACATGTTAGGGGAAACTACTCCATATGCGTGAAGGTCATCAACAGAGTAACGCAGAACTATGTCCTACGACCATTACTCTCCTTGATCTATGCAAATGATTTACAAGAACGATTAGTCCTCTCCTTGAATAAGTCTGCAGATAATGCAAAGGTCATAAGGGATATGAAAAGCAAAAAAGATTGCATCAACGTACAGGGAAACTAGACAGACTACAGAGTTAGTCTCATACATGGTTGATGAAATTCAGCACCGAAGCGAATGTGAATAAATGAGGATGAAACAGAGAGAAAGGAGGCAATACGATAATCATCGGTTTGGATATAAATTTGCAAGCTGACATCGTCCCTAACCTGTCACCAGAGTACCACACAAGAAGCGAAGTTAAGGAAAAGAACTGTCTCCAAGCTAATATTAGAATAGCCTTCAATGTAGATAATGAAATATTTAGCAACCTGCTCATATCTTACATAAGCCTAAAACGAGGATATGTTTCTCAAGTATGGTTACCGAACCTAAAGAAGAACTAAATGCAAAATGAGAAGGTCCTGATGAAGGCAGCAAATATGGTACCAAAATAAAAAAACATGAGCTACAGGGAAAGGCTATGTGCTATAAATTTGCCACTTTAAAGAAAGAAGAGTGCGTTGACCTGATCACAAACTTTACGTTTTCAAAGCATATCGATGACGTGGATAGTAAACAGTTCTTCGAGAGATGTAGGGACAGAACAACAAGATGATATTACAAGAAACTGAATAATCAAAAAATATGTAAGAAGTATATGCAACTGGTGGATGGATGAAATAAACTGAAAGAGTATGTTATAATGTGGACAGCATACAGAAGTTTAACAGCTTGCACAACAATGCACAAATTTTAAGATATGAGACTCCATATGTGTAAAACTCCCTCCCCGTACAGTAAAAATAGGTTATAGTAAATACATGATTCCTCAAAGTCGCATTTATCGTTACTGTAACATAAATCACATGCACGTAGGTCGTACATCATGCATTTTTTCTCACTTCATAAGTCCTCTAAGGCACTAAGATATCTCACTCATAACTTGGTTATCAACTTAAGGAAGGTTGTCCCCGTGGCGCAGTGGAAAAGCGTTGGACTTTTAATCCATAGGTCCCGTGATCGAGCCCTGGCGGGAATGACAGGTGTAGAATTACTCCAGTCGAAGAGTAAGGCCAATGCCTCCTAAAAGGATGCTCCTTGTGTGAATCCTAACTCTGACGTGGGAGTGAAAGAATGGTTTCCACCACTGTGAGACTCCCTCTTCGTATCACCACTTAATCACACACACACTATCAAACACAGGGTCTTTGAGATGTTTGATACCTAGTTCACATCTTGTTTAAAGCTGGCCACAGAAACCCATGACACTGATCCCTAAAGTTTACTGAGCTACCAATATACCGAGCAGGTAGCCGAGCCGATCTAGCAATGAACACAAATCTCATGAGTTTTAGATCTCTCAATATGCATAAAGGACAAACAATATAAGACTTAACGTACTTACCTGCATCTTTTACATATAATTATTTTTCATTGTTAGCCTTCTTTATATCTGGATTAATTCTTCGAAATCTCGACTTTAAACATCACTTCTTATATCCAGATAAATATCTATAGACATATTCAACTAATTATCGCAGTTAAAGTCTAGGAATTGTTTATGGTATAATTGTTAAGAACGTCTTTACTTGCCACGTCATGAGCTTTCATTTTCTGTCGGGAACCATACAGACCGTGCCATACACAGCAGTACAATATGTTTGTGTTTTCAAAGAGGATGATGTTTTATAGGCCCAATTTTTGTGAGATGGGATGAAGAGACGTTTTAGAAAACACTGTAAGTTAAAAAAGGACATTTGAATGTTAAAAGATCTTAACTCTTAAAAGGCTCAGAGTTCTGATAAAATTTCACCACATGTGCTGAAGATGTGTGTAAAAGTCCTAGACAGGCAGACCTCCTGAATTTCTGTTCTTGATGTCGCTGGAGACAAGCATAGTGCTAAGTAGAAAAGGACAAATTCATACCTATCTATAAGAAAGGAGACCAGGAAGATGCTATCAAGAACAGACCAGTCAGCCTGACGAGTGTGATCTATGACACTATAAATGATAACCAGAAAGCAAATGGATGACCTGCACAGAAGAATTACCTAAATGAGAGGCGAAACAGTTTTAGGGAAAGGACATCTTGTCTAACGAACCTCTTAAGACTTCGAAAAGAGTGCGAGCTCTGTCCTACACAGAAGGGAAAGTTGTGTAAAAGCTAAATGAGAAGGTCCTGATGAAGGCAGCAAAGATGGGACCAAAATCAAGAAAGGTGAGTTACCGGGAAAGGCTATATGCTTTAGTTTCCCACTTTATAGAAAGAAGAGTGAGCGCTGACCTGATAACATACTGAATGTTTTCAAACCATATCGATGACGTGGAAAGTAAAGAGTTTTTCGAGGAGTGTAGGGACAGAGCAAAAAGAAGATATAACAAGAAATTGAATTAGAAAATTATCAAAAAATGTGTAAAAATGATACAAAAGTGGTGGATGGAGTGAAGAAACTGAAAGAGTATGTGATAATGTGGACAACATACAAAAGTTTAACAGTTAGCGCAACAATGCACAATTTTTGAAATATGAGGCCCCACTAGTGTAAAACTCCCTCCCGTACAGTAAAAATAGGTCATAGTAAATACATGATTACTCAAAGTCGTATTTACAATTACTCTAACGTAAATCACACACACATAAAACACACATGTGCATGCATATACATAGATCATACATCATGTTTATTCCTCACGTCATACGTCCTTTAAGGCACTGAGATGTCTCACTCATAACCTGGTCATCAGATTAGGGAAGGTTGTCCCCGTGGCGCAGTGGAAAGCGCGATGGACTTCTAATCCATAGGCCCCGGGTTCGACCCCCGGCGGGGATGACGAGTTTTGAATCACTCCAGCGAATAGTAAGGCCAATGCCTCCAAAAAGTACGCTCCCTGTGCGAATCCTAACTTAGACGTGGGAATGAAAGAATGGTTGCCACCACTGTGAAACTCCCTCTTCGTATCACCACTTAATCACACACACACTATCAAACACACGATCTTTGAAATGTTTGATATCTAGTTCACATCTTGGTTAAAGCTGGCCACAGAAACCCATGACACTGATCCCTAAAGTTTACTGAGTTACCAATATATCAAGCAGGCAGCCGAGCCGACCTCGCACTGAGCAGAAGTATCACGAACTTTAGATCTCTCAATATACATATAAGACAGACGATATTAGACTTAACGTAATTACCTGTATCTTTTACATATGACTATTTTTCATTGTTAGCCTTCAATATTTCTAGATTAATTCTTCGAAATCTCGACTTTAAACGTTACTTCTTATATCCTTACGAATATCGAAAGACATATACAACTCACTTTCGCTCTTAAAGTCCAGGAATTGTTTACGGTTTAATTGTTAAGAACGTCTTTACTTGCCACGTCATGAAGTTTCATTTTTCGTCGGGAAACGACACAGACAGTGCCATGCATAGCAGTATAACTTGTTTGTGTATTCAGAAAGGTTAATTTTTTATAGGCCCAGTGTTTGTGAGATGGGATGAAGAGGAGTTCTGAAAATAAATTGTCAAAAAAGACAAAAGAATGCTAAAAGATCTTGACCCGTACAAGGCTCATTGTCATGATGAAATTTCACCACATGTGCTGAAGATGTGTGTAAAAATCCTAGGGAGGCAGACCTCATGAATTTCTGTTCTAGATGTCGCTGGAGACAAGCATAGTGCTAAGTAGAACAGGACACATTCCTACTTATATGTAAAAGAAAGGAGACCGGAAAGAGGTAACTACAGACCAGTCAACCAAACAAGTGTGGGCTGTAAGACACTATAAATGATAACCAGAAAGCAAACGGATGACCTGCATAGAAGAATTACTTAAGTGAAGCGTGAAACCGTTTTAGGGAAAGGATGTCATGTGAAATGAATCTCTTAAGACTTCGACAAGAGCGTGAGCTCTCTCCTAGACAGAAGGGAAAGTTGTGTAAATTTTCTGTATTTGGACTGCCAGAAAGCGTTTGACGCTATACCGCATGGAAGGCTCATTAAGAAACTGGATCACCAGGTAAGAGTTAAAGGAAGACTCCTCGGATGGACAGGGAACGAAGGACACATGTTAGGGAAGACTTCTCCAAGCGGATAACAATCAACAGCAGAGTAACGCAGGACTCTGTCCTACGACCATTACTTTTCTTGATCTATGCAAATGACTTACAATAACGATTAGACTTCTGCTTGAATAAGTCTGCAGATAATGCAAAGGTCATGAAGGATATGAAAAACAAGAAAGATTGCATCAACTTACAGGGAGAACTAGTCAGACTACAGAGCTGGTCTCATACATGGTTGATGAAATTCAGTACCGAAGCAAATGTGAATAAATGAGGATCAGACAGAGAGAAAGGAGACGATACGATTATCATTGGTTAGGATATAAACTGGGAAGCTGACATCGTCCCTATCCTGTCACCAGAATACCACATAAGAAGAGAAGTTAAGGAAACGAACTGTGTCCAAGCCAATATTAGAATAGCCTTCAATGTAGATAATGAAATATTTAGCAAGCTATTCATATCTTACATTAGCCTAACACGAGGATATGTTTCTTATGTATGGTTACCGTACCTAAAGAAGAACTAAAAGCTGAATGAGAAGGTCCTGATGAAGGCAGTAATGATGGTCCAAAATCAAGAAAGATGAGTTACAGGTAAAGGCTATATGCTATAAATTTGCCACTTTAAAGAAAGAAGAGTGCGTTGACTGATCACAAACTTTACTTTTACAAAGCATATCGATGACGTGGATAGTAAACAGTTCTTCGAGAGATGTAGGAACAGAGCAACAGGAGGATATAGCAAGAAATTGAATTTGAAGATTATTAGAAAATATGTGAAAAGTATATAAAACTGGTGGATGGATGAAATAAACTGAAAGGGTATGTGATAATGTGGACAGCATACAGAAGTTTAACAGCTTGCACAACAATGCACAATTTTTAAAATATGAAGCTACATATGTATAAAACTCCCTCCACATACAGTAAAAATAGGTTATAGTAAATACATGATTCCTCAAAGTCGCATCTATCGTTACTGTAACATAAATCACACGCACATAGATCGTACATCATGCTTTTTTTCTCACTTCATACGTCCTCTAAGGCACTAAGATATCTCTCTCATAACTTGGTTATCAAATTAGGGAAGGTTGTGCCCGTGGCGCAGTGGCAAAGCGTTGGACTTCTAATCCATTGGTTCCACGTTCGACCGCTAGGGGGAATGACAGGTTTAGAATTACTCCAGTCGAAGAGTAAGGCCAATGCCTCTTAAAAGGACACTCTCTGTGCGAATCCTAACTTTGACGCGGGAGTGAAAGAATGTTTTCCACCGCTATGAAACTCCCTCTTCGTATCACCACTTCATCACACTCACACTATCAAACACAGGGTGTTTGAGATGTTTGATACCCAGTTCACATTTTGTTTAAATCTGGCCACAGAAACCCATGACATTGATCCCTAAAGTTTACTGAGCTACCAATATACCGAGCAGGTAACCGAGCCGATCTCGCAATGAACACAAATCTCATGAGTTTTAGATCTCTCAGTATGCATAAAGGACAAACAATATAAGACTTAACGTACTTACCTGCATCTTTTACATATGATTATTTTTCATTGTTAGCCTTCGTTATATCAGGATTAATTCTTCGAAATCTCGACTTTAAACATCACTTTTTATGTCCTTACGAATATCTAAAGACATATTCAACTAATTATCGCAGTTAAAGTCTAGGAATTGTTTATGGTATAATTGTTAAGAACGTCTTTACTTACCACGTCATGAGCTTTCATTTTCTGTCGGGAACAAAACAGACCGTGCCATACACAGCAGTACAGAGGATGATGTTTTATAGGCCCAATTTTTGTGAGATGGGGTGAAGAGGAGTTTTAGAAAACATTGTAATATAAAGAAAGACATTTGAATGTTAAAAGATCTTGACCCGTACAAGGCTCATAGTCATGATAAAATTTCACCACATGTGCTGAAGATGTGTGTAAAAGTCCTAGACAGGAAGACCTCTTGAATTTCTGTTCTTGATGTCGCTGGAGACAAGCATAGTGCTAAGAAGAAAAGGACAAATTCATACCTGTCTATAAGAAAGGAGACCAGGAAGATGCTATAAACTACAGACCAGTCAGCCTGACGAGTGTGATCTATAAGACACTATAAATGATAACCAGAAAGTAAATGGATGACCTGCAAAGAAGAATTACCTAAGTGAGAGGCGAAACAGTCTTAGGGAAAGGACGTCTTGTCTAACTAACCTCTTAAGACTTCGAAAAGAGTGTGAGCTCTGTCCTAGACGGAAGGGAACGTTGTGTAAATTGTTTATATTTGGACTACCAGAAAGTGCTTAACGCTATACCACATGGTAGGCTTATTTAGAAACTGGATCACCAAGCAGGACTAAAGGGAAGACTCCTCAAATGGATAGGGAATAAACTATACACATGTTAGGGAAAACTACTCCATGTGGGTGAAGGGCACCAGCAGGGTAACGCAGAACTGTCCTACGACCATTACTCTTCTTGATCTGTGCGAATGACTTACAATAACGACTGAACGTCTGCTTGAATATGTCTGCAGATCATGCAAAAGTCATGAAGGATATGAAAAGCAAAAAAGATTGCATCAACTTACAAGGGGGACTATACAGACTACAGAGCTGGTCTGATACAAGGTTGATGAGATTTAGTACCGAAGCAAATGTAAAGAAATGAGGATCAAACAGAGTGAAAAGAGACAGTACGATTATCATCTGCCAAGAAATAAGCTTCAGGATTCTGTGTGTAAAAGACACTTGCGAGTTGACATCGTCCCTAACCTGTCACCAGACTACCATATAAGAAGAGAAGTTAAGGAGACAAACTGTCTCCAAGCCAGTATTAGAATAGCCTTCAATGTAGATAATGAAATATTCAACATGCTATTCATATCTTACATAAGCCTGACACGAGGATATGTTTCTCATGTATGGTTAACGAACCTAAAGAAAAATTAAAACCTAAATGAGAAGGTCCTGATGAAGGCAGCAAAGGTGGGACCAAAATCAAGAAAGGTGAGTTACAGGGAAAGGCTATATGCTTTATTTTGCCACTCTATAGAAAGAAGAGTGAACGCTGACCTGATAACATACTTTACGTTTTAAAAACATATCGATGACGTGGTAAGTAAAGAGTTTTTTTGAGGGATGTAGGGACAGAGCAACAAGAGGATATAGCAAGAAACTGAATTAGAAAATTATCAAAAAATGTGTAAAGATTATATAAAAGTGGTGGATGGAGTGAAGAAACCGAAAGAGTATGTGATAATGTGGACAACATGCACAAGTTTAACAGTTAGCGCAATAATGCACGATTTTTAGAATATGAGACCCTACTAGTGTAAAACTCCCTCCCGTACAGTAACAGTAGGTCACAGTAAATACGTGATTACTCAGAGTCGTATTTACAATTACTCTAACGTAAATCACACACATTCAAAACACACATATGCATGCATATACATAGATCATACATCATGGTTTTTTTTCACATCATACGTCCTCTAAGGCACTGAGATGTCTCACTCATAACCTGGTCATCAGATTAGGGAAGGTTGTCCCCGTGGCGCAGTGGAAAGCGCGATGGACTTCTAATCCATAGGCCCCGGGTTCGACCCCCGGCGGGGATGACGAGTTTTGAATCACTCCAGCGAATAGAAAGGCTAGTGCCTTTAGGCCTAAAAGTACGCTCCCTTTGCGAATCCTAACTTTGACGTGGGAATGAAAGAATGGTTTCCATCACTGTGAAACTCCCTCTTCGTATCACCACTTAATCACACACACACTATCAAACACACGATTTTTGCGAAGTTTGATACCTAGTTCACATCTTGTTTAAAGCTGGCCACAGAAACCCATGACACTGATCCCTAAAGTTTACTGAGTTACCAGTCTATCGAGCAGGCAGCCAAGCCAACCTCTCACAGAGTAGAAATATCATGAACTATAGATCTGTCAATATATATGTGGGACAGATGACATAAGACTTGTTCCGTATTTACCTGTATCTTTTACATATGATTATTTTTCATTGTTAGCCTTCAATATTTCTAGACTAATTCCTTGAAATCTCGACTTTAAATATTACTTTTCATATCCTTACGAATATCTAAAGACATATACAACTCATTATCACACTTAAAGTCCAAGAATTGTTTACGGTATAATTGTTAAGAACGTCTTTACTTGCCACGTCATGAAGTTTCATTTTTAGTCGGGAAACCACTCAGACAGTGCCATATATAGCACTATTACATGTTTGTGTTTTTGGAAAGGATAATTTTCTATAGACAGTGTTTGTGAGATGGGATGAAGAGGAGTTCTAAAAAAATTTGTGTCAAAAAAGACAATAGAAGGCTAAGAGATCTTGACCCGTACAAGGCTCACTGTCATGATGAAATTTCATCACATATGCTGAAGATGTGTGTAAAAATCCTAGACAGGCAGACCTCATGAATTTCTGTTTTAGATGTCGCTGGAGACAAATATAGTGCTAAGTAGAAAAGGACAAATTCATACTTATCTGTAAAAGAAAGGAGACCGGAAAGAGGCAATAAACTACAGACCAGTCAACATAACGAGTGGGGTCTGTAAGACACTACAAATGATAACCAGAAAGTAAATGGATGATATGCATAGAATTATTCAAGTGAGGCGTTAAACGGTTTTAGGGAAAGGATGTCATGTGTAATGAAACTCTTAAGACTTCGACAAGAGTGTGAGCTCTGTCCTAGACAGAAGGGAAAGTTGTGTAAATTGTTTGTATTTGGACTGCCAAAAAGCGTTTGACGCTATACCGCATGGGAGGCTCATTAAGAAACTGGATCACCAGGTAAGAGTAAAAGGAAGACTCCTCGGATGGACAGGGAACAAAGGACACATGTTAGGGAAGACTTCTCCAAGTGAATGACAATCAACAGCAGAGTAACGCAGGACTCTGTCCTACGACCATTACTTTTCTTGATCTATGCAAATGACGTACAGTAACGATTAGACTTCTACTTGAATAAGTCTGCAGATAATGCAAAGGTCATGAAGGATATGAAAAGCAAGAAAGATTGCATCAACTTACAGGGAGAACTAGACAGACTACAGAGCTGGTCTCATACATGGTTGATGAAATTCAGTACCGAAGCAAATGTGAATAAATGAGGATCAAACAGAGAGAAAGGAGACAATACGATTATCATCGGTTACGATATAAACTTGGAAGCTGACATCGTCCCTAACCTGTCACCAGAGTACCACATAAGAAGAGAAGTTAAGGAAACGAACTGTCTGCAAGCCAATATTAGAATAGCCTTCAATGTAGATAATGAAATATTTAGCGCGCTATTCATACCTTACATTAGCCTAACACGAGGATATGTTTCTCAATATGGTTACCGAACCTAAAGTAGAACTAAAAGCTAAATGAGAAGGTCCTGATGAAGACAGCAAAGATGGAACCAAAATCAAGAAATATGATTTTCAGGGAAAGGCTATATGCTATAAATTTGCCACTTTAAAGAAAAAAGAGTGCGATGACTTGATCACAAACTTTACGTTTTCAAAACATATCGATGACGTGGATAGTATACAGTTTTTCGAGAGATGTAGGAACAGAGAAACGAGAGGATATGGGAAGAAACTGAATATGAAGATTATTAGAAAATATGTAAAAAGTATATAAAACTGGTGGATGGATGAAATAAACTGAAAGGGTATGTGATAATGTGGACAGTATACAGAAGCTTAACAGTTAGCACAACAGTGCACAATTTTTAAATTATGAGGCTCCACATGTGTAGAACTCCCCCTTCGTACAGAAAAAATAGGTTATATTAAATACATGATTCCTCAAAGTCGCATCTATCGTTCCTGTAACATAAATCACACGCACATAGATCGTACATCATGCTTTTTTCTCACTTCATACGTCCTCTAAGGCACTAAGATATCTCAATCATAACTTGGTTATCAAATTTGGAAAGGTTGTGCCCGTGGCTCAGTGGAAAATCGTAGGACTTCTAATCCATAGGTCTTGTGTTCGAACCCTTGCGGGAATGACAGGTTTATAATTACTGCAGTCGAAGAGTAAGGCCAGTGACTCCTAAAAGAACGCTCCTTATGCGAATCCTAACTTTGACGTGGGAGTGAAAGAATGGTTTCCACCACTGTGAAACTCCCTCTTCCTATCACTACTTAATCACACACACACTATTAAACACAGGGTCTTTGAGATGTTTGATACCTAGTTCACATCTTGGTTAAAGCTGGCCACGGAAACCCATGACATTGAACCCTAAAGTTTACTGAGTTACCAATATATCGAACAGGTAACCAAGCCTATCTCGCAATGAACACAAATTTCTTGAGTTTTAGATCTCTCAGTATGCATAAAGGACAAACAAAATAAGACTTAACGTACTTACCTGCATCTTTTACATATGATTATTTTTCATTGCTAGCCTTCTTTATTATTTGGATTAATTCTCCGAAATCTCGACTTTAAACATCACTTCTTATGTCCTTACGAATATCTAAAGATATATTCAACTAATTAACGCAGTTACAGTCTCGGAATTGTTTATGGTATAGTTGTTAAGAACGTCTTTACTTGTCACGTCATGAGCTTTCATTTTCTGTCGGGAACCATATAGACCGTGCCATACACAGCAGTACAATATGTTTGTGTTTTCAAAGAGGATGATGTTTTATAGGCCCAATTTTTGTGAGATGGGATGAAGAGACGTTTTAGAAAACACTGTAATATAAAGAGAGACATTTAATGTTAAAAGATCTTGACCCGCACAAGGCTCATAGTCATGATAAAATTTCACCACATGTGCTGAAGATGTTTGTAAAAGTCCTAGACATTCAGACCTCTTGATGTCGCTGGAGACAAGCATAGTGTTAGGTAGAAAAGGACAAATTCATACCTATCTATAAGAAAGGAGACCAGGAAGATGCTTTAAACTACAAATCAGTCAGCCTGACGAGTGTGATCTATAAGACACTGTAAATGATAAGCAGAAAGCAAATGGATGACCTGCAAAGAAGAATTACCTAAGTCAGAGGCGAAACGGTTTTAGGGAAAAGACGTCTTGTCTAACGAACCTCTTAAGACTTCGAAAAGAGTGTGAACTCTGTCCTAGACAGAATGGAAAGTTCTGTTAATTGTTTATATTTGGACTACCAGAAAGTGCTTGACGCTATACCACATGGGAGGCTCATTTAGAAACTGGATAACCAGGCAGGACTAAAGGGAAGACTCCTCAAATGGACAGGGAACAAAGGACATATGTTAGGGGAAACTACTCCATGTGGGTGAAGGTCACCAGCAGAGTAACGCAGAACTATGTCCTACGACCATTACTCTTCTTGATCTATGCGAATGACTTACAATAACGACAGAACATCTGCTTGAATATGTCTGTAGATCATGCAAAAGTCATGAAGGATATGAAAAGCAAAAAATATTGCATCAACTTACAAGGGGAACTAGACAGACTACAGAGCTGGTCTGATACAAAGGTTGATGAAATTTAGTACCGAAGCAAATGTATAGAAATGAGGATCAGACAGAGTGAAAAGACGCAATACGATAATCATCTGCAAGATAAAAGCTTCAGGATTCTGTGTGTAAAAGACACTTGCGAGTTGACATCGTTCCTAACCTGTCACCAGAGTACCACATAAGAAGAGAAGTTAAGGAGACAGAATTTCTCTAAGCCAATATTAGAATAGCCTTCAATGTAGATAATTAAATATTTAGCAAGCTTTTCATATCTTACATAAGCCTAACACAAGGATATGTTTCTCATGTATGGTTACCAAACCTAAAGAAGAACTGAAAGCTAAATGAGAAGGTCCTGATGAAGGCAGCAAAGATGGGACCAAAATCAAGAAAGATGAGTTACAGGGAAAGTCTGTATTCTTTAGTTTGCCAATTTATAGAAAGAAGAGTGAGCGTTGACCTGATAAGATACTGTACGTGTTAAAAACAATCGATTACGTGGAAAGTAGAGTTTTTCGAGGGATGAAGGGACAGAGCAACAAGAGGATACAGCAAGAAATTGAATTAGAAAATTATCAAAAAATGTGTAGAAATTATATTGAAGTAGTGGATGGAGTGAAAAAGCTGAAATAGTATGTGATAATGTGGACAACATACACAAGTTTAACAGTTAGCGAAATAATGCACAATTCTTAAAATATGAGGCCCCACTAGAGTAAAACTCCCTCCCGTACAGTAAAGATAGGTCATAGTAAATACATGATTACTCAGAGTCGTATTAACAATTGCTCTAACGTAAATCACACACACATAATACACACGTGTGCCTGCATATACATAGATCATATATCATGTTTTTTTTTTCACATCATACGTCCTCTAAGGCACTGAGATGTCTCACTCATAACCTGGTCATCAGATTAGGGAAGGTTGTCCCCGTGGCGC
>JAYMFT010060512.1:0-14926 GCA_038088735.1 Panulirus argus | reverse complement strand
AAGAAGACTTAAGTTTGCTGAGTAGCACGTCTGCGTTGACTTGAGTCTAGCGTGGTTTCTACTCAAGTCACAAGATAAAATAAAACGGCAAAATAGAGCCGATTATGAGATTTGGTTCCAGTTGAATGTGTTCATTACGCCACACACACACACACACACACACACACACACACACACACACAATCAGGCAGTCAGGCAGCCTGCTCTCCAGGACACCAGCCGGGAGCATCATCAGTTTTGGCCAAGATCCAGTGGGACTACGGCTCTGTTGGCCTGTTGTGCAAGTGAAGGCAGGGAGAAGCTTATAGAGGGACTCCTAAAATGTTGAGGCATCTCTCGGTTTTATCTATTGATTGTGGAGGCTGAGCGGTAGAATGGTGTTGAGGATAGGAGACCAGACTTTGGACTTGAAATGGAATGTAAAGAGTAATGCCAGGATCAGTGATCTTATATTGTTAATAATGGTATAGGGGAAGTTTATCTTACCAGGTATTGTCAGTAACTTTCATAATGCTAGTAAAGAGGTTTATGAAACTGATTTTTAGAGGACTGCGACAGCAAATGAGAGAATGAAAAGTGTTTGATTACAAATTGGTAACTGTGCCAGCTGATGTGATTAGCCAACTTCAGAAAACATTTTGTTTTGTTAGATTCTGTTTTGAGCCAAAACGAAAACCAACTGTTTTCTCTAGAAAAAAAAAAACTTAGATATTTCAGTGTGGGGAAATGAGTCGTGAAATCGCAGTGAGAATGTGGAGACCAGAGAAGTCAAACTGAGTGTTGCCAAGTTCACTAAACTAAACTGAAAAAATATTTGTTTTTGGCTCATTAAGAGAACCCACTGTTATTCTTATAAGGCTCGGGGAGCAACGTAAGGACCTTCAGCATTGTATGAACCAGGCCAATAGAGGACCATAAATCAAGACAAGGAAATTTGAGGAGCCAGTCACACCAAACTAAGTTCAGCATGTTATGAAACACGCATACAGTCAATCTAGGCAAAGTTTCTTTTGTCCTTTATCATAATTCTACATCGGAGATAGACTCTGACGGGGGAAGTCGTTATGTACAATTAATTTTGACTAGACAGCAAGGAACGAGACAAGGGGATGAAGTAAAGGATGAGTCAGAAAAGAGACCATAAGGCTGGAGAAATTAATATAGATTACTGGGAAACAGGGTCAGAGGTTAACACAATTGCAGGAGGAGATAGAGAAAATGAGAAGTCAAATCAGAGAACATAAAGTGTATTAGCATACGGGAGAGGAAATTTGGGATTTTGGATGTGTGCTCGAAGGGCATGAACGCAGAATCAAATCAGTCTAGGGAACTTAGCAGAAATATAACCAGTGTAAGAAGGGATAATAACTTAAAGTTATATATGGTCAAAAGAGCCTTTACCTGATGTCCTAGAGACCGTTCTAGAAATGTTCATAACACAGAGTACAAAGACTGTCAATAGTAGTGGGCATAGAGGGTGGACAGGAGCAGTCTCTGGGATTGCCGAACAGAGCCAAAACATAAAAAAATGATGCAGTGAAAAATAGGCCCGGGAACATTTGAGACTGAGAGACACTGAAGCTACAGAGAGAATGATATACACTGTTAAAGGACAGTGAAGCTGCAGAAAGAATGATATACACTCTTAGAGAACAAAACAGTCAGGGATATTTATGGTTCAGTGGATGCATAGTTTAAACAAGAGCAAAGTATACATGATCAGTACTTGCTGACAAGAAAAAAAATAAAGAAGAGATAACCAGACACACACGTACATGCAAGTTGACGAGTCGACACTGAAGGATTTATTAGGAAAGTTGTTGGCATCGAAAGAAAGTGCAATAGGAGGTTGATAGACGTAGATCACTGAAGATTTTTGGACTGGAGTAAGACCATATCCCAGGTAAAAGGAAATGATGAAGGTAGGAAGGAATTCTGATCAGCAGACTCCTACAGGCTATACATATGCCAAACGCAGTTTTTGTTATAAAAGAAATAAGGAGAGATAGTGGTTATAGGTCAGAAGATAAGGGGTCGACCAGTAACGATTACATTTGAAGTGGAGTCATGTAGCCAGGAGGTACTTACGCAGGTGGGTGTTCGATATGCATTTTTCTTTCTTTTCGTAGTGGGAAATTCTTAAGAGAAGATGTTTACTCCTCCATAATGAATGCCATTTTGAATTTAGCCTGTTTATCCATTTTGAATAATCTCACCTGCATGACTGAATGCAGGTTTGATTGTTGTAAGGAACATAACTTTAACTGAACATCGAGAATGTTGGATCAGTTGGAAGAAGGAGCCAGACTCCGGGATTCTTTTAGGGCTTGGCTGATGTTTTCCCCGAAGTTCTGACGTACAGGGAAATTCTAAAGCTCCTACTTTTTCTTTTTCGTCACAGATGAGTAATATTCAATAATTTTCTATTTCCATAATATTTTTCCATGAATCTTTTCGCCATATGCTCGTGAAAACGAAGATTCGCTGCCTGGATTTCAGTTGCTTGATCACAGAAAGTTATTGCTCGGGACTTATTGTACAATCATTCATTTTCCTGAAACTTCCTTCAGAATAGGACGCTCCGTAAAGGTTGCATGTAGTATTGGAAGAGTCTTAACATTCGTCAACCAGCAGCGGTTCAAATCACGAACAGAATACTGTGATACCATAACAATGTATCATGTATCATGACCTTATGACAGCATAGATTCTCTTGAAATTAGTGACGTAATCTAAATTTTTTACTGACACATTTTAAGTCTTGCTACTGCCCATTGTCGTTGAAACTTAGCTTGAAAATTGATTCCCACCTCAGTGTAACTAAGGCAGAACAGAACACAGTATAGAGAGCATTTTATGTGACTGTAATCATAAGCACAAAATTATTATTTTCTAAGAGCAGCCATGCGAAGCAGCTGATAGAAAACGGAAAGTAGATAAACGGATCAGGTTTTTTAGTGCTGCCAAATACAGAACAAATTAGTCATTCAAGATTAACAGGGTTTCCACTCTGGCCTGCCACATAACCTAATGGATTTGGCCCTGGAATTAAGCAGTGCTGTACTGCAAGCACCATGTGCTGGCGAAATTTATGAGAGGACATCCCATGAGACTTTTAACAGTGCCAAATACTGGAGTGCAGGGAGGAATCCGTTCCTTTTTTCTGTAGTCACTCTTATATTTGGATGGTGTTGCACTACAGACACTAGGAAACGACATGCAGGAACGATCATGTTAACTAAAGTGGATGGTTCATACCTGTGTGTTAGGTAACACGATCTTAATTTCAACGCTATGTATAGTTTACCACAAATTTGTGTTCTTGGTGCGAATTTACTATGAAATGAGTTTCCAAGATCTTAGCATTTGTTAGATATCTTGGGGGACAGGGAAGGTTCCTAAGACTGTTACAACAAGATCACATAGGAACTACAGTGTCCACAAAAAACCTTGTAGAGGTCCCATGTAAATCATCAAAGGCGATACACTGCTGAGGTTCATTATGGGTACAAGCATAGGACGCTCTCATGGTGAAATCATCGTACATCTGGTCGCTGAGATTAGTGTTTCTATGGGCGTGAGCATCAACAGCCCGCCTCATTGTGTCTCCGGCTATCTTGAAGGAAAGATCTTCCTTTTTTGCTCCTCATGGCTGCCACTTTATGTTTGGAATTTCGATACTGGGCGCTGTACTTCTTCCACTTGTGCTTCATGATGGTTGGCTCTTACCCGAATTCTCGCGTGGAAACAAGAAAGTGCTGGTACAGGTGATATTTCTAGGCGTTCAGAACGCACGATCAGGCGGCTGCTTGCCAGCACCCGTGGCCTTTCTGACATCGTCATCCCACCACCGGAACCTATTCCTGGTCGCCTAAGGAAAAACTGTAGATCTACACATAACCTCCTAAGACGAAAAATATTGAAGCAACCCTGCATTTCAGCCGCCAAACTCAAGAAAATCAACCCAAAACTTCTACGAAACGTGTCTCAAAGAATCATTCGACATCAACTGAAAAAGGACCTTCATATTCCCTCCCGCAAGCCAGCTGCCAAATCCTTGTTTATACGGGAAAAGAAACGGAAACGACTCGCATTTGCAGAGAGATACAATGACTGGAGTAAGCAACCATGGAGACTGGCAGGAGAGGGTGAGGAGGCCGGAGTGTGCCAGCCGGTATGACTCGTTTCACACTGAAAACAGTGAAACACCCAGATGGTGTGATGATCTGGGTTGCTTTAGTGGTGCAGTGGGTCGGGAAGGGTCGCAGTTCTTACTTGAAAACATTACAATGAAAGGATAGCAGTACCTTACGGTGCTAGAGAACGTTCTGTTTCCTTTTTATGAGGTACGCGGGTGTGATCACTTAATTCTGGATAGTGCCTCCTGCCATAAAGCTGGAAAGTTGATGAATTGGTTATCGGAGAAAAATGATCAGCTGCTGGAGTGATCCGGGAACTCCACAAACCTTACCCCAAGAGAGATCTGCTGGAACCAAATGAAAGTCAAGCTTGCTTCCTGCAACACTTCATCAGCGAATCGCCTCATCCGGGAGATGAAGACCCTATTGACTCAAAGGCAAACCTAGAATACTTCAGGAACCTTGTTAGTCCCATGCCCAGACGTCTTTAGATAGTAATCAAGGCAAAAGGAGAGATGACAATTACTTCAATTGTAAGTGTGACATCGCCTATGAAAATATATGGGGGCGCTCGAGGTATTTTGCTGGCACTGGATGCATAATGCCCGTGGCCTTGCAAGGACCGTGTAGTTTCATACTGTCTGTACATAAACCATATGTTCCGGTGAGCATGACAGTGGTAAGGTATGACTATTGAAATTATCACTATAGCAACAGTGTTTTTGCTTCTGGTAATACCATCACAGAAGCACGAAACATTTTGAATCTTATTGTAATCATAACAACACACTGTGTTGTAACCAGCACAATCACGGCAACACAATGCTCTAATTCTTGTTATCAACGGCAAAAGTGTTCTAACTAATGCTGTTGTCATCACAGCAACACAGCATACCAGCTACTGATGTTCTCTCAGCTAATGATGTTATCATCAGAGCAACACAGTGTACCGGCTACTGACGTTATCATCAAAGCAACACAATGTACCAGCTGCTGATGTCATCATCACAGCAACACAGTGTACCAGCTGCTGACGTTATCATCATAACAACACAGTGTACAAGCTACTGATGTTATCTTCACAGCAACACAGTGCACCAGCTGCTGATGTTATCATCGCAGCAACATAGTGTACCAGCTGCTGATGTTATCTTCACAGCAACATAGTGTACCAGTTACTGATGTTATCTTCACAGCAACACAGTATCCCAACTACTGTTGTTATTATCATAGCAACATAGTGTACCAGTTAGTGATGTTATCTTCACAACAACACAGTGCACCAGCAACTGATATTATCTTCACAGCAACACAGTGCACCAGCCACTGATGTTATCATCACAGCAACACAGTGTACCAGTTACTGATGTTATCTTCACAGCAACACAGTGTTCCAGATATTGATGTTATCGCCACAGCAACACAGTGAACCAACTACTGATGTTATCATTACAGCAACACAGTGCACCAGCTACTGATGTTATCATCTCACAGCGACACAGTGTACCAGATGCTAGTGTTATCATCACAGCAACACAGCGTTCCAGCCACTACTGATGTCATCTTCACAGCAACACAGAGTACCAACTACTGATGTTATCATCACAGCAACACAGCGTACCAGCTACTGATGTTATCTTTACAGGAACACAGTGTACCATCTACTGATGTTATCTTCACAGCAACACAGTGCACCAGGTGCTGATGTTATCATCGCTGCAACATAGTGTACTAGATGCTGATGTTGTCATCACAGTAACACTGTGTACTAGCAACTAGCGTTATCTTTACAGTAACACCGTGTACCAGCTACTGATGTTATCATCACGGCAACGCAGTGTACCAGCCACTGATGTTATCATCACGGCAACGCAGTGTACTAGTCACTGATGTTATCATCACAGCAACACAGTGTACCAGCTACTAATGTTATCATCACAGCAACACAGTGTACCAGCTACTGATTTTATCTTCACAGCAACACAGTGTACCAGCTGCTGATGTTATAATCACAGCAACACAGTGTACCAAATGCTGATGTTATCTTCAAAACAACACAGTGTACCAGCTAGTGATGATATCATCACAGCAACACAGTGTACAAGCTAGTAATGTTATCATCACGGCAACACAGTATACCAGCTGCTGATGTTATCTTTACAACAACGCAGTGTATCAGCTAGTGATGTTATCATCACAGCAGCACAGTGTACCAGCTACTGATGTTATCATCACAGCAACATAGTGTTCCAGCTACTGATGTTATATTCACAACAACACATTGTACCAGTTACTGATGTTATCTTCATAGCAACACAGTGTACCAGCTGCTGATGTTATCTTCACAACAACAGAGTGTACCAGCTAGTGATGTTATCATCACAACAAAAAAGTGTACCAGCAACTGATGTTATCATCACAGCAACACAGTGTACCAGCTACTGGTGTTATCATCACAACAACACACAGTACCAGCTACTGATTTTATATTCACAGCAACACAGTGTACCAGCTACTGATGTTATCTTCAATGGAACACAGTTTACCAGCTACTGATATTATCTTCACAGCAGTACAGTATACCAGCAACTAATATTACCTTCATAGTAACACAGTGCACCAGCTAATGATGTTATCTTCACAGCAACACAGTGTACCAGCTACTGATGTTACAACAGCAACACAGTGTACCAGCTACTGATTTTATCTTCACAGCAACACAGTGTACCAGCTACTGATGTTATCTTCACAGCAACACAGTGTACCAGCTACTGATGTTATATTCACAGGAACACAGTGCACCAGCTAATGATGCTATCATCACAGCAACACAGTGTACCAGCTACTGATATTTTCATCACAGCAACACAGCGCACCAACTACTGATTTTATCTTCATAGCAACACAGTGTACGCGCTACTGATGTATCTTCCCAACAACACAGTGTTCCAGCTACTTATGTTATCTTCACAGGAACACAGTGTACCCGCTGCTGTTATTTTCTTCACAGCAACACAGTGTACCAGCTACTGAAGTTATCATCACAGCAATAGAGTGTTCCATCTACTAATGCTATCTTCACAACAACACAGTATTCCAGCTACTGATGTTATCTTCACAGGAACACACTGTACCAGCTGCTGATGTTATCTTCACAGCAACACAGTGTATCAGGTACTGCTGTTATTACAGCAACACAGTGTACCAGCTGATGATATTACCTTCACAGGAACAAACTGTACCAGCTGCTGATGTTATCTTCATAATAACACAGTGTACCAGCTAGTGATGTTATCAATACAGCAACAAAGTGTACCGGCAACTGATGTTATTATCACAGCAACACAGTGTACCAGCTACTGACATTATCTTCACAGCAATACAGTGTACCAGCTACTGATATTATCTTCATAGTAACACAGTGCACCAGCTAATGATGTCTTCACAGCAACACAGTGTACCAGCTACTGATGTTATCTTGACAGCAGCACAGTGTACCAGCTACTGATGTTATCATCACAGCAACACAGTGTTCCAGCTACTGATGTTATCGTCACAGTAACACACTGTACCAGCTACTGATGTTATCTTCATAGTAACACAGTGTATCAGCTGCTGATGTTATCTTGACAACAACACAGTGTACCAACTAGTGATGTTATTATCACAGGAACAAAGTGTACCAGCTACTGATGTTATCATCACAGCAACACAGTGTACCAGCTACTGATGTTACCTTGACAGCAACACAGTGTACCAGCTACTTATGTTATCTTCACAGGAACACAGTGTACCAGCTACTGTTATTTTCTTCACAGCAATTCAGTGTACAAGCTACTGATGTTATCTTGATAGCAGCACAGTGTACCAGCTACCGAAGTTATCATCACAGCAATACAGTGTTCCAGCTACTAATGCTATCCTCACAGCAACACAGTGTTCCAATTACCAAATGCTGATGTTATATTTAAAACAACACAGTGTACCAGCTAGTGATGTTATCATCACAGGAACACAGTGTACCAGCTAGTGGTGTTATCATCACAGCAACACAGTGTACCAGCTGCTGATGTTATCTTTACAACAACAGAGTGTATCAGCTAGTGATGTTATCATCACAGCAGCACAGTGTATTAGCTACTGATGTTATCTTCACAGCAACACACTCTTCCAGCTACTGATGTTATCTTCACAGCATCACAGTGTATCAGGTGCTGATGTTATTATCACAGCAACACAGTGTACCAGCTGATGATATCATCTTCATAGGAACAAAGTGTAGCAGCCATTGATGTTATCTTGACAGCAACACAGTGTACCAACTAATGATGTTATCTTCGCAGCAACACAGTGTACCTGCTACTGTTATTTTCTTCACAGCAACACAGTGTACCAGCTACTAAGTTTACCTTCACAGCAACACAGCGTATCAGCTACTGATGTTATCTTCACAGCAACACAGTGTATCAACTATTGAGGTTATCTTCACAGGAACACAGTTTGCCAGGTAATGATGTTATCCTCGCAGCAACACAGTGTACCAGCTACTGATATATTCATCACAACAACACGGTGTACCAGCTACTGATTTCATCTTCACAGCAACACTATTCCAGCTGCTGATGTTATCATCACAGCAACACAATACACCAGCTACTGATGCTCTCTTCACAGCAACACAGTGTACCAACAACTTTTGTTATCTTTTCAGCAACACAGCTTACCAGCTACTGATGTTATCATGAGAGTAGCACTGCGTACCAGCCACTAATGTTATCTTCACAGCAACTGAACCAGCTAGTGCTGTTATCATCTCAGCAACATAGTGTACCAGCTTCTGATGTTATCATCACAGCAACACATTGTACCAGCTGCTGATGTTATCATCACAGCAACACATTGTACCAGCTACTGATGTTATCTCAACAGCAACATAGTGTACCAGCTACTGATGTTATCATCACAGCAACACAGTGTACCAGCTAATGATGTTATCTCAACAGCAACATAGTGTACCAGTTACTGATGTTATCATCATAACAACGCAATATAACAGCTACTGATGTTATCATCACAGCAACACAGTGTACCAGCTACTGATGGTATCTCAACAGCAACACAGTGTTCCAGCTACTGATGTTATCATCACAGCAACTCAGTATACCAGCTGCTGATGTTATCATCACAGCAACACAGTGTACCAGCTACTGATGTTATCTCAACAGCAACATAGTGTACCAGTTACTGATGCTATCATCGCAGCAACACAGTATACCAGCTAATGATGTTATCTCAACAGCAAAATAGTGCACCAGTTATTGATGTTATCATTACAGCAACACAATGTACCAGCTACTGATGTTATCATCACAGCAACACAGTGTACCAGCTACTGATGGTATCTCATCAGCAACACAGTGTTCCAGCTACTAATGTTATCATCACAGCAACACAGTGTACCAGCTACTGATGTTATTTCAACAGCAACATAGTGTACCAGCTACTGATGTTATCATCACAGCAACACAGAAGTACCCACGCAACAGCCCTGGTCGGCTGGAGAGGAGGCCGTCGCCTGGTCTCCAGTGTGACTCAGGGTTCCAGGAAGTCCCTGGCCTCGGCGGGACACGAGGATTTCCAGTGACAACAATCCAGCAGAGACCCGACCAGCATCACTCGCACATGCTCTCCAGGTCACGGGGAAGTAGGACACCTTCAACCTCAGAAAAGGAGTACTCTCCAGAGGCGCCAAGTACTTTCTAAGATTGATTAAGATTCAAGGAATAATATAAACGTATCAAAGATTATCAAACCTAACTCGAAGGGACTTTTAATGTTATCCGAGACAGCAAAAATGAACCTCATTAATCAGGGCCAGAAGTAGGATCCTCACTTTTTTTTATCTTCAACAGTGAGTGTTCAGGACACAGGACTCACCAGAAAAATAGCAAAATTTGCAGATGACAAAATGAGGAAATATATTCCAGTCTAAGGAAAACTGTGATGGATTCAGAGCGATCTAAACAAATTACTAGATTGGTCAGATATATGGCATATGGACCTCAGAGTTGACATTTGCAAAGTACTGCATTTTGGTGAGAAAAATATTGATTACCATTATTGATTACTAGGTATACCATATTCATAAGTTATAAAGAAGTTAGGAGGGATAATCAGTAATGACTTAAAATGGGCAAAACGAGACAAGCAGAATATTGTTAAGTTTTAAAGTTGGAAATAGACGTCTGCTCTAAAACGCCCTGGTCAGATAACATATGAAATACGCGTTTTAGTAGTGGTCGCGCCCTGGACAGATAACATATGAAGTACGCGTTTTAGTAGTGGTCGCCATCTTTAATAAAAAAGACGAAGAAAAACTAGAACGACTACATAAAAGAACACAAAGTTAGTTCCATTGCTCAGAAATGAGCTTTATAAAGTTAGAATAAAATATTTTAAATGATCTTGCCATAAGAACGCACGCTCGGAGATCTAATGGAAGTTTTCAAAACATTAATTAATTCTGACATCATAACATACAGCAACTTCTTCACATTAGGCAGATATTCAACGAATAACGAAAATAACGGTATGAAGTAAAAGGCAGATGTAATAACAACGTGGATAATCGCTCTCTCATCTGTAGATAAGCCTCTTCCGTTTAGCACATGATTTCAGCTTCTTATTTCGTTTCAGAGTTGAGCTTCCTCCCTGGAGTATCTAGCTTCAGAAATTTACAAGGCTGTTGTTCTCGTTCACATTCGCCTAAAATATTTCCATATCTACTTAATCTCTGTGTACTGCATGGGATTATCTCTTAGTTTTTTCCTGCTTGCTGCTATGTCGGAGGGAGCGGTGGGTGGGGAGGTGCTCTCTGCTTTACCATCCTGTCTCTATCTTGAATAAGATTAGCAACTCAGGATACAGTTCCTGTCCTCTAGCAGATATGTCGTCATGGACCATCAGGTCTTCTGCTATCTGTCTTTCCCGTGTTCAGCAACGTGAAAAGTTTTCCAGGACCAAAAAATGTCAGACACCAGCAGTCTCCATTAAAGCACAGCGTCCAGATTCCTATATTGTTTCTGGTACCTACACAGGTTTATAGATAACAAAGTTGACAGAAATCATTAGTTTCTAGAGAGAGAGAGAAAAAAAAAAATCCATAATGGCGGAAGGTGCTCTAAAAGTTTATTTTTATTTCTATATTTTTGAACACTAACTCCAGCGATCGAGACAGGTCTCTGGAACCTACTTGGTGTCTGGGGATGAACAAGGTGGCCCGGATAGCTCCCTGGAACCTACTTGGATGGCTGGTGATGTGCAAGGTGGCCCGGATCCAGAAACCAAATTTAACACAGACAAACAGAGAATTTATAGACACCAGCCTTTTCCAAAGATCAAAGGAATTTCCAGAAACCGTAGAGTTTCCAGGGCGATATATTATGAAAGATGTGGAGATGTTGGTGGAGCAGAAGTTACCGGAAGAAAAACAAACCGTCAGAAGATAAGACACTATTTACACAGCTGTAAAACAACATTTATCTTTCTGTTTGTAAAGCTTTTAAGTAAGGGATGACTTAAATGGCGCTCTGCAGCTAACGTGATCATGGCAGTGATGGGCTCGTGCTTACCTTGATGTCCATTCCTAACGAACAGCAGTTTACCTCTCTGTTCGTTGTCGTTCCTGGAGATGCCATCAACGCATCAGTTTACCCACTTCCTGCGTAAGTTCTTCTGGATGGAATCATAACACGCTTGATTTCTGTCTTCACGACGACACCTCCCTCTTCCCCCTCTTGTCATTCCTCAGTTCTCTCACTCCCGCCTCCTCCTCCTCCTCCTCCTCCTCACGTCTCTTTCCGTGTTCGGTTACAACTTTATTACTGAGAACTGTGGGAGAGAGGAAGGAGGGTGTGCGGTTTTCTTGGCTCAGGGCCTACAGTGCTCCACTTGATATGGATTCCTACCCATGAGGACAAAATATAGAGCATACGTGACAGGCAGAGCAACTAGGGTCATGGTTCTTGGTACTTCCTCTGTGTGACGACCGAGCTTTTAGGGTGTGAGTTTGTGCCTAAGACGAGGAACACTCTAGGTTGTGAGAGGCAAGTCAGAGTGGTGGGGTAAGGCAAAGGATATTTTGAGGGTATTAGGAAGGGTAAGGCGTAAGGCATGAGGGAGTAACAGGAGCACTCGTATAGAAGACAAGTTTATGAAAAAAGGAGCAAGAGGGGCACAGAAGAGCAGGAAAGGGAGGACGAGAATAAGAGGGAAGGAGAAGTTCAGTAGTTGGAAAGAGAGGGAGAGAGTGGCAGAATACACACACACACACACACACACACACACACACACACACACACAGTAGTAAAGGGTTTTGACTCATATAAGATTCATGATCCTGAAAAATTTATCCATATGTGCTGAAGATGCGTGCAAATACACCTGACAAGACACTTAAAATGTTGTGCAAGATGTCTCTAGAGAAAAGTGGTGTTCCAGGGGACTGGAAGAGAGCAAAAATCACACCTGTGTTAAAGAAAGGAGAAACGTCGAAGTACAGGCTGGAACTAAAGTCCGGTTTCCATGACGAACATATTTTATAAAGTACTGGAAAATATAATCAGAAAACAAATAAACAATACTTTGAAGGAAGTGACTACCGAAGTGCTCGACAAGACAGAACATATGTAACGAACCTCTTTAGGTTTCTGTGAGAGTGAGCTCCATTTTAGACAAAAGAGAAGGCTGGGTGGATTGTTTGTATCTGAACTGTCAAAAAGCTTTTGACGCTATACCACCAAGGATTTTGGTAAAAAAGCTGAATCTTCAGGCAAGAATAAGGGGGAGACTACTTCCTGCTTTGAATGTGATTGTGGTAAGAAACAAAGGACACACATCAAAGGAGGCCTCTCGAAACGGGTTGAGATCATAAGTGGCGTGCCAAAGGGCTCTGATGAGAGACCATTGCTCTTCTTGATCTGTGCGAATGACTTGCCAGAAAAATTGGACTCCAACTAATCATGTTCGCAGATGATGCTGAGGTCATGGAAGAAAACGAGGAGGATTGCATCTACTTACAAGGGGTCGTAGACAAGCTCCACAGTTGATCTGATGCATGAAATTTAACTCGAGTGAATCCTAAGTAATGTGGATTGGACACAGCAAAAGAATGTCACGATATGAATATTGTTTAAAAGGAAAGAAATTGCCAGAATTTTTGCGCGAGTAGGGCTTAGGGGTTGGCATAGTGCCTAACCTGTTGCCAGACTCCCATCATAGGAATAGTAAAGGAGACAAACAATCTGCTGACAAATATTCAAACTGCATTTAGTTACAAGAATGAATAAATATACAGCTGGCTATTCTCATCCTACGTAAGACCAAAAGAACAATATGCCATTCATATTTGGTAACCGCATTTAAAGATGTTCAAAGAATTAATAGAGAAGGTTCAGAGGAGGGCAAAAACAGGTGGCACTAGAATTAAGACAGCTAAATTCCAGAGATCTTAGATTCGTCCACCATAAAGGAGAGAAAAGTAAATGAGTGATCTGATAACAAACTTTAAGTTTTAAACCAGTTTGATGACGTCACGGTGAACTGTTCTTTAGAAGATGCAATGATAGAAGGCCAGAGGCAATGATATAAGATTATACAAGAAAACATTTTAGACAAGTTGTAAAGAATTACTTTTATGGTACGAAAGAGTGTATGATTAGAATAAGCTGAATAGCATACGTAAGTTGTACGACAGTAGAGGAGGACTCCCTCCCGTACTATACTAGTAAGTAATCTCACTCACACACACACACACAAACAAAAAGAAAAAAAAGAAAAAAAAATTGCTTCATACTTGTTCGCCGTTTCCCGTGTTAGCCGGGAACAGACAAAGGGAGGTCTCATTTTTTCACATCCATTCTCTAGCAGTCATGTGTAGTGCACCGAAACCACAGCTCCCTATCCACATCCAGGCCCCACAAACCTTTCCATGGTTTACCCCGGCTGCTTCACATGCCCTGGTTCAGTCCATGGACAGCGCATCGACCCTTGTATACCACATTGTTCCAATTCAATCTATCCCGTATATGCCTGTCACCCTCATGCATGTTCAGGACCCGAGAACTCAAAAGTTTCCTCACTTCATTCTTCACTATCCAATTTGGTCTTCTCCTTCTCGTTATTCCCTCCACTTTTGACACATATATCCTCTTAGCCAACCTCTCACTTGTTTTCTTCATGTGTCCAAACTATTTCAGCACACCCTCTCCAGCTTTTTCAGTCGCACTCTTCTTACTACCACACCTCTCTGTCTCTTATCCTCTCATATCCTACTCGATGAAGCCTTCTCATATCACATATTGTCCTCCCACATTCCATTTCCATTGCAGTCACCCCCTACCGTCCATTCTCATATGTAGCCCACGCCTCTCATCCATACAGAACCGAAGGGTCTACTACACCTTCAAACTTACCCAAATTTGTCTTCCCGGATATATACACCAGACATCGCCAGCTCAAGGTTACGCCACGAGTGCAAAGTCATGTTTGGCGAGGCTGTTCACTGTAAGTGCTCTCTCGCCAAAGAACACGTCACTGCAAAGCAGTTCACATTTCCTTGCGAGTGGAAGTAGCGCATCCTTGGGCTGCAGGAGCTTCTGGAAAGAGATCCTAGGTAACATTAGGACTCTTTCTAAGAAATCGGACATGTAATCATATATATATAATATATATATATATATATATATATATATATATATATATATATATATATATATATATATATATAT
>JAYMFT010060501.1:0-14926 GCA_038088735.1 Panulirus argus | reverse complement strand
CCCCAATCTGAGCCTTCGAGGAGGATGAGCACTCCCTGCCTGGCTCCTTCTGTTTCCCCTTTTAGAAATTGAAAATAGAAGAAGGGGAGGGTTTCTAGCCTCCCACTCCTGCCCCTTTCAGTCGTCTTCTAAGACACACAGGGAATACTTGAGAAGTATTCTTACACCCCTATCCCCAGGGGATCTTTTTTTTTTCATTCATATTTGCCTGCATATATATATATATATATATATATATATATATGTAGAACCTTCATTTCACCGTGAAGAAAAAATCTACATTCAACACACTGGAAAAAGAAAATAAGAACAGTTAGTACTTCCATTTATTACATTGTCAGATGATGTAATAAAAAAAAGTACTGTTATTTTTTTCTTCCAGTGTGGTGAATGTAGATATAAATATATAATGCAAATCAGTTGCATGTAAGTGCATGAGCCTTTAAGAAAATGCTCAATATCAAAATTATGTTCACCAAAAAGGAGTAAAAGGAAATGGTAGAGGTGTCAGGAAAGGAAGAGAATGATGAATACTTATTGGTTTCCCTCATATTATAGTTCAATTAATGTAAAAACGAAAAATCTAAGGTAAGTGTTTCAAGTGCTTCATCTAAATCTTCAAATGTAATTCATACTGAAGTACTATGTAATAAGTGGTGCATGGTAGAGAAGCCACAAGAGCTAATGTGCTATAAATACATTCATCTTTTAGGTTCTATATAATAGAATGAAAGTAAACTCAAAGGTTACACACTTGCATCGTTCCCACTGGACATACTGCTCAAAGGGGTATAGGTTGAGGAGTGCAAGAGTCTCTCCACGGGTGTTGTTGGCCCAGTACGGAGCTACAAACTCTTCCTTCACTGGACAAGCATTTCTGTGGAATCAAATAGTTCCATATGAGAAAATATTCAAGAACATGGCTATCTATCTATCTATCTGTACCTCTGAGGCCTATTCCCTTTGGGACCTCCCTGGAGGGTTATGGCAAAAGAGTGAAATCCAGTGCCGCTTCTTAGCATTTTAGTGTCTCACCCTTAACATGCCACTGGCAGAAAGCAGTGTTTCCATAGACTCCTACCTAATGTTCAAACCTACTCCTTCTATCTAATGCTCACACCAAAATGTTCCTTCCTACTACTTCTACTTAATGCTTCAGTCTAATGTTCCTACCAACTACTACTATCTATTGCATGAATCATTTTGCCTAAGGACTAGCAAATAGTGCTCACCACAGGAAAATCTAGAGTAAATAAGAATGAGTAGTGAAAGCTAAGTGTTGTCACGTGTGTGACAAGGAGAGACTGATTGTTTGTGGACAGAATGCCAGCAGTCCACATGTGTGTGAAGCAGAAAGAAAAGACAGCTAACTGGGTCAGAGGAGTGCAACTTGATAACCACTGAAGTGCTTGCTCACTATGCAGCCATCACTGACCCATCTGATACCCAAGCGGGTAGTACCGGTAATATATCTCCCTGGTCAGTGACTGCCTACCAACTGCTACTTTGCAAAAAGGTGACACATGGCAATTAAACCAAGACTAGGGCAGAACAATCCATGAATAAAAGGATACATGCCTTTACAATTCCAGCTACAGGTTCATGTAAAATCTAATATGATTGCCAACCAAAGATGAAATAAATTACATAATTACATAATACAAATTAAGGCAAGAGAGACTCTGTATTCCAAACATACGCTTTTTGGAAAAAACACAGATTACATATAAAATGCATGCATAGGCAAAAGTGTGATTACTTTTTTCTTTAAGGGCTTCCATTTGGTTTAAACTTTCATTTGATCTCCACATTCAAAATGACACTTCTACTGAGTGGCCAGCATTAAATTTCTAAACTTTAACCTATCTAACTAAAATCTTTTCCATTTTGCAAAATAATCCCATTTCCCTTCTTATTTTCTCCTTGTGCATATTTATTTACACTATAAGCAGCTGGCAACTTATCTTTAACCCTTATAATGGCAGGACAGATCAAGAAATTCTCTCACAATGTGTAATAAAACATTCCTTTATAGAATGACATACTGGCATGCAAAGGTAAAAGAAAATGCACAAAAAAGTATTGTAACTACGTGTTGGCCCCGTGGAATGCTTAACGAATGGTAGGAAATGGTGTGGGTAGCATGTCTGACAGTGAAAAAGGCTGTTTTTGTGTGCTACTAGTTCAAAAACTGGAAAGGGCAAACAATTATAAAAAATATTCATTTCTGTCATTTTTTTTTTTTTTTTTTTCAAATCTGTGGTCCAGTGGTTAGCACTGTGACTCACCAATCTAGCAGCCCAAGTATGAGTCTCGAACAAAGCACCCTCACAGTTAACCTAGCAATTAAAACTTGCCTTTAGGGCTGGTTGATGAATGAGTACCTGGGAGAAGCTAGGATGTGTAAAAGTGTACATGTATACACAAGATTAAGACCTGATTGATAAATAGGAAAAAAAGACAGTGAAACGTGTGTAAAATTCTCTCCTTTTACACTGCAAACAGTATTTACAAATATTCAATAAACACAGACCCACCTTCAAGGAGAACCTCTCATACTCTTCCCTTTCCACTAATACATCACTTACTCTTCCAATAAAAGCTCCTTGCTGCATTCAGTAACCTTCTAATTATGCCATATATTTGTAGCACCTTTCATAATGCATCTCTGTCAACCCTATCCACAATTTTATCCAGATCCATTAATGCCAAATAAAAGTCACTCTAAGCAAGAATTTCTCGCACATTTTTCAAAGCAAACACCTAAACCACATATCATCTACCTTTCCTAAAACCATGATATTCCTCCACATTCAGGTGCTCTGTGCATGAAATCATCCTCAGAATGACCTGTCTCCCAACATCTTAGGCACATATTGAACAGACTCAGCACTGTAATTCAGACATTAAAAGCCCCCTTTCCTAAATATAAGTGCACTATAAATGCATTCCATCAGTCCTCCGGCATCTCATTTTAGTCCATACATAATTCAAACAGCCTGACAAACCAATCAATAACTCAATCACCTCCTCCCATAAGAAAACTCAACTGCAATCCCATCTATTCCATTTTATCATTCTTAATAGATTTCTATCTACTGTTACTTACATTCCACGAAGTGGTCTATTAACTTTAGGAGATTCTCCAGTTGATTCAGTCTTGACCTCCTCCCTCACATTCTCTTCAAGTTTTAAGTCATAAGCAACCTGCTCACGTAATTCAACTCCTAAATCTTCACTCTCTGCAACTCTATCCACAGTATCTAATGCTTCTTTTTCCTCTTCAGCAAACCCTCCAACATTTTCATCTTCACTCAGTGCTTCTTCAATCCCAAGGTCAATTTCATCTTTTGTATAATCAACCCCATCACCATGAATCTTCACCCCTTGGTCAACTCTATCACCAAGGGTAAGTGTCGTCAAATCATCCTCATCCAGTGGGGTAGATATGAAACCCTCGCTGAAGAAGCCATCTTCACCCTCAAGGTCATCACGAAACAACTGTGAATGGGTGGTAGGGGATGCTGGGGTAGATGTCTGTAAAGAGGAAGAACATATATTATGATAAAGAGCCATACCACACAATAAACTATTTTCCAATCACACACAAGCATTATCTATCTATATATATCTCTGATGCCTATTCCCATTCGAAACTCCCTTAAGGGCGTGACCAAGGCATCAGTCTCCATAACTAGTGAACTCCTGTGCCACTCCTTAGCCTTCAGTGCCTCACCCTAACAGGCCAGTGACTGAGGGCAACTCTAGCACAGTGTTAGCAGAGGCTCCTACCTAATGTTCCTACTGACTACTACTACATAATATTCCTGCTTAATGTTTCTCTTACTACTTCTCCCAAATGCTTCTACCTTATGCTCCTGCCTAAATGCTAGTACCTATTGGTTCTGTCTATTGCTCCTAACATTTTGCCAAAAGGCATGGCTAGTGCATACAGCTTACCGCAGGAAAATCTAGTTACAAAGAGTGAGCTGTGTGATTTTTAAGTGTTGTCAAGTGTTAGCATGACAAGAAGAGATTGTATGTTTGTGGACAGATGCTAATAGTCCACATGTGGATGAAGCAGAAAAAAGACAGCTACCTGGGTCAGAGGAATGCAACTTGGCTACCACTAAAGTGCTGGCTCATTGTACAACCGTCGGTAACCCTCCCGATACCCATGCAGGTAGTACTGGTGATATATTGCCCTTGTTGTTGGCTGCTTACCAACTACTACCAACCATATATATGTTAATAAAACAGAATACAAATACAGAGGTATTAAATATTACCTTCAAAGTGAAGCAAAAAAATTTCATCTATAAAGACATATATGATTGTTTATAAAATATATAAAATATTTGATACATAATGTGTTAAATGGTAATAGGTATAAAAGGAACCCAAATAGATGAAGGTCATTTTAAGGAATTATGCTTGAGCAAAAGAAGTTTCTGTGAGTTTATGGAGAAAAGCAGGAGCCAAAGATAGTGATAGTACCAATACTTTACATGAGGTTTCCAATGGGACACCTTCTTTAAGATGAAGAAGAATGACCTTACCAACAAAGATAAAAACACATTGCACTTTTAAGAAATAGAATCAATCCTCCATTTACCTCGGATTCTGTTATGGAAATATAACTACTCTCAGTCTCAGATGAGTGCCCAAGGCTTGTGGTGTAGAGAGTAGAACTAGTGGCATCTGTGGAAAAATCCGAAAGTGTTGTCCATATATCCATATCCATGGGATCAGCACCTTCCTGGTGTTCAAGAGGAACGAGTGTAGGCTCAGTCCCTTCCTCAATTACCGAGAAGTACTCCCTCGTAAGTGATGCTGCTTTATCATCATTTTCTTCAACCTGTTGGTCACCTGTAAAGATTAAATAACAAGGATGACTTATAAAAACAATCTTTTAATCAGATTCCAAGTATTAATTCAGCACATATTTGAGAAAATTAAATATATTTTAATAAAGATGAGACAGTTTTAGATCTCACTTAGAAATTTAAAAGTACAGTAAACACCCATTCTAACAGACTGCAATATTCAGCTTCTAACAGACCCCCTAGACCCCTATCTGACTAAGTTTGGAATCTATCAGAAATTTCCATGAAAGTCAGTTACATTGCAAATTTAGTTGAGTAAGTTAAGTACCCATCAAGTCAAGTTTGGGATGTACCAGAATAGTCCATCAGTTCATGACACCAGTCAAGGATAGTGGGCATCAGGAGAATATGTGACAACCAGTTGTTCATCCCCTCGGTGCATTTTTTCTTTGGTTTACTAACATACAATACAATGTTCTCCTTGCACACACACATGCAGTTTTAAACTGATGAAATTTTCAATAATTTAATGATGCAATGTCATCTTTTATATCTTTCCACCTACAAAGATAATTCAAGTAGAAATTTCAAGGTCAACACATAAAGAAACTCGGTGCCCATTTACTCATGCAACTGCATCATTTTTTGGTACAAAGGCCCATATTTTTGTTTTAAATCATGGGAGATAAGAATGTCATATGTGTTGTACTTGCCACAACGTCCAGGTAACACCCAAGGGATGATGAAAAGCTGAAAAAGGATTGAGAATCATGAGTGTGGGAAAAGAAGCATGTGTTTCATACATGCCCCACTTCTGACCAGGGGGTAATGCAGGTGACACCAGGAGCTATTCCCTTTTGACTTAGAGTAGTCTTTGATATTCCCTGAACACTGGCAGTTTCTAAATTATATGGCAGGATCCCATTACATTTTATTTATCCATGTTCCTTTACGAAGTAAAAGAATTAGGCTTCTAACAGACCACTCTACCCCTAATCAGTCCATAAGAACAGGAGTTTACTGTATCACAAAATGTTGTGCATGCACATGCACATATGTGTGTGTATTTACCTATTTGTCCTATACAGGAATGAGTTTTACACTTATGGGGCCACATCACTTGAACATTATCTATTATCATACTTCTTAAATTTATGTAAGCTGTCTGCATTAACCATGTCTTTAGTCCTTTCATCATTTCATTTATTCATTTCTCTTATACAATAAATGTACTGCTTTCAATCTTTTTTTTTTTTTCAAATAAGTTTCTTGCTTAACTGCATGTTATGTCCTATTCCTACATCTGAAGAACTGTTTACCAAGTGTCATCAGCCTGATTTAAAAACCCAAAAGCTGTGATCAGGTCACCCCTCACTCTTCTCACTTCCAAGGCTTCTTGCCTCTCCCTGTTACTTAGCACTCTTAATTTTGCTGAGATACACTGTACTGAAGTCTATTCCTTACTGTAGCTTGACCAATCTTTGTTCTCTGTTATGAGGAGCATATAGTCAAAGAAGAGGTCAAAGCTGATGGATTGCAATCTAAATGACCACTTGCAAATTACCACCTCAGTGTGTAACCCTTGGTTACACATTGGAGGAAGAAATGCAGCATAAAGTTTCACATTACTATGTTTGCCACTGTTTCCTATGTCCTCTTTTTTTAAAGTATATGCATGTGTCATGATATACTTTTTCTTCGTTTTCTTGCACTCTTACAACTGCATACACAATGTGAGTTAACTAAGGGATTATTTGCTTGGTTTCCAATGACTCTAATATTATGGCAGCCCTTCCATATATATAGGTTTAGAATCTCTGCTCTAAGAGCCCTAAATACCTATTTAAAAATTCTGTGGGACTAACAGAAATGAATAAACAAACATTCCTGAGGAATTCACGGGAATAAGAATGGAATAATTCATCAGATGAGGCTCTCTGCATCTAGATAATACCAGCAAGCAGAACTGCAGCAAAAAATAAGAGTGACTAAAGAAAATATATCTGAATCATGTGAAAGGAAGATATAAGGGTAAAGTAAAAAACTGAAGAGAAAGAACAATGGTAAAGGGTTACTTCTGCAAAATGACAGTTAATAAGAGAATCAAAGTAACCAACCATTGTCAAGTAAAAAAAAAAAAGCTGTTCATCATGATTACTAAGTGATGCAGTCTTACTTGCTGTGGCTGGAACATCCTCAGTAGTACTTAGAGGGTTGCTGGTGGTGGTACCCCTAGTGACAGTAGAATGCCTTGCCGTTGTCCTGGTGCTCTTGGTTGTATCTGTGGACATTGATGGTGCAGAATCCCTCACTTTTGTAGTTCTACTAGTAGTAGGAGTTTTATCTTGTGTATTGGTAGCTTTTGACTGGGATTTTGGTTTAGCTGTAGTGTGCGTTTGTCGCTGTTTACTAGCATAGTCTGGCTCCATGGTCACCTTTATGGCACGGGAATTAAGTCGATCTCTTTGCTTGGAGGCAACTTTTGCACTATGAGAATTCAAGGTTTTTGAGCGTGAGGGGTTTTGGTACCTGGGTGATCGCGCACTGCCTAATGATGGATTCCGGTACTGATGTTGTCGCTTAGGCATCTCATCATACATTTCATCGTATAAATTATTAAGTAACTCTGCCCTCAGTACATTGTAGTGGCGCTGGGTGCCATACATTCGCTTCATTAGACCCTGATTTTCATAAATAAAACGGCGAACAGCACCCCTGTTGAAAAAAATATATGTATTACCAACCACAATTTTCAATTACAAAGTGTAAGGCATTACATAATATTCTCTGCTCTTCATCTATGCACAATGCTTGAACTTCAAAGAAAATACAATTTTTATATTCCATAATTAATCAGTTATGAAGTAGATGATACTACTTTGGGTCATTCTACACCAGATAATTCCAGGTCATCATTAATTTTCCTTATAATATGATTGACATTTGGCTTTTGCAAGAAACTAAGGAGCCAGGCAATAAATTCTTTTACATATATTGCCTTCAAGGTACTGATTACTGAAGTGGCTGACAATCAATTTTGAGATTTCCAAACGACCATGCCTCCTGACTTATTACAAAGGGAAAGATTATTTTATTTACCTCCTTAAAAAGAGCCAAACATCAAAATGTTATAACAATGCAACCCTTATTGCTGATATCTAAATTCCCGATATAATCCCCCACCTTAAGTCTATATCACAATAAATATGTCCAAAAATATACAATACATGTATGGTTGACTTTATCACATCATGAGAAAGTGTACATGTCAAGCAAAGACAAGATTTTCCTTGAGTCAGGGTTATTGCAAGGCACTCACTACAAGAGCTGACTACATTTCTTTGTTGCATTATTTCACCAGGCTTGGTATTCCACATTATTGTTCTCTATGACCACCCAATTAGCATGTAATTTTAGTTAGTCTTGTACTCTTAATAAGCATATGTCTGGTTTTTCTTTGATGATTTTAACGGTGAAACTGGATGAATTCCATAATTCAGTGGGTATAGCCTCTCCATTTTTCAAAGAAGGTTCTCAAGTACTACTGTTTGATGTCTTTTTCCTAGATTTCCAGGTACTGTTTTTGATTTGGTTAAACTGTTTCTTTAAATCTGAGATATTTTTAAGTCAAAGATGTCTAATTTTTGGCCCTCTACTTGTTAGCATGCCTAAATAATCATATATCTTGCTCTTCTCTCAAGACTGCAAAGTTTAAGTTCTGTTGGTCTCTGGTAGCATGAAATTATTTCAGGTGTTTCATTCCCTCTATTTGACTTGTGAAGTGCTTTTGAATTTTATTGTGTTTGGTTGGTAACCATACAACACTGGAGTATTGTATTTAGGTTTGCTTCTTATATACACAAAGGACATTCAATCATTAGCTTTCTATCTCTCATTATAAATGTTTTTATTACCAAGCCACTCATTATCTGGCTGACCAATACAATCTTTCAGTGAGCTCATTAATATATATTAATGTTTCTCGTTATGATGACTCCTTGATCTTTGTATAAGTGTCATTACTGTATTATCAAACATTACATGATTTATTTCTAAACTTTTCCTTCAAATTCTATCAGTTTTCTTCAAACCATTTACAAATTATGTTGAGGTCTTTTGCACTTCTTTTTGTTCATCCTCTGATCCTATTACTTCGTTGACTCTAGTGTCATGTGCAAAGCATCTCGCTAGACTTTCTCTTAACTTCAATGTTACTGTCCACTTCCTTTAATATAAATAAGATTGAGCTTAGCACCACTCTTTGTGGCACACCAGACAGGACATCTTCTGCCATTTTCATAAGCTGTTACTCTGCATTTTCTATTACCTATGAAATCTTTAATCCATCTTCCTATTTTAACCCTTATGTTCTGTTTAACTACTTTCTCTGATAAGATTCTGTGATTTACGTCATCAAGTGCCTTAGCAAAGTCAAGAAAGACTGGCCATTCTCTTTCCTGCATCAGAGATTCATCAATGAAGTTGAAGTTTGCAATAGGTAGGTTTAAATGCATTTCCCTGACAAAAATCCGGGTTGTTCTTCATCTATATATTTGTTCATCAAATATCTTAATATGTGAGTCTTCATTATTGGAAGATCATTAATCTAAATCAAATATACCTTTTTTTTTTCTGCTGCAGAGCAGAATGGCTCTTCCTAAACTTGCAGCATATCTATTCATGAAATGTACAAGTACATAAAAATATTACTTACAAAAAAACAAGAAACACTACCAAACTTCTGCTGGGAAAATGTTAAAAGCACATTATTATAGTACATGGAAATGGTAAAAGTGACTGCAGACTGTACAAAATAAATAAAAAACATCCTTACCCTGAAAAAAATATAGGCAGTGTACTAAGCAGAAAAAAATCTTACCAAGGATACTGAGAACCAGCACTCTCACACCAGCTGTTCTTTGTAATATCACATGGCAGTTCAGGGAAGTGGTGGAAATGCCTACCATAGCGCTCACTCCCACTACCACACGTCATGTATTCGTCATAAGCTGCCCATACCACCCCTACATACAGCCACCATGCCTGCAAAGATTTAGAACACATTGGATATCACAAAAGAGAAATATTGATCAAGCCAATACTTCAATACTTTTAAAATCATCTTCAGACGTACATTACTTAAACAGTTTCCCTATAATATTAAGCATGAAGTGATTATCAATTAATGTATACAATAAAAAAAAATTCAACAAACTTATAAATTTACCCATAATGGAGTTAAGAGTACATACTGGTGTGCTTATCATTGCTTCACATACTGGGCTTAGAATGAGTCATGACTGATGAACTGCCAAAAATTCATGTTCCAAAAGATACAATCAAATTACTAAAATATTGGTTTAATTCAATGTATTTGAAAACAATAATCATCAAAAAACTAGAAGAAAATTCCTGACACTTAAAACATATGGGAACATGCAATTCAGTGCATCTGGAGAACCCCATTATTTATATACATACATATACATGTGACTCTACAAACAGGATCAGCATCTTGATGTTAATGCTGACTAACTGAGGCTGGACTTCAGAAACCTATGAGAATTTGCTCTTCTTGACAGAACTGAAGAGACACGATGAACACTTTGCTCTCACAATTACTCTCACACCTTGTAACATGAATTTAACAACAGTAAAATAATTGAATTTAATGACAATTCCTAATATACATGACAAGTATTGTATAAGTGTTTTATCCATAATGCAGCTTGATCCCAGATACAGTACTTGGGAAGTAGAGTGAACTAACCATACCTGTTGTAATTACCTGTAATCAAATAAACTGTAAATTTTTTTATACAATTCAATTACTGGCCCAGCTCCTAACTTTGCCTATTGTAAATACTTTACTCCTCCTCCTCCCCCACAGCCAACCTTATTCCAAAATCAATCAGTAACACCATGTAAAAAATATCAAACTATTAGTGGATGATTACATGGGGGATTTTCAGCCCAGCTGTTGGGATATAGAAAAAACAATTTTGTTTTTACCTGGGAGATTCAAGACAAAAGCTTAACGATTTTCCAAAACAGTCATAAAAAAGTAGGATTTATGAGGAAAAGTAAGAAAGAGTAGAAAAATCAAGCAATTTTTGATAAAACATTGGAAAGTGCAAAAAAAGTAGGACAGAATAGGATGGCAAGAAAGCCTGAAATAGGTCAATGTGTGTTACTTTCAGACTGGTATTAGAAATGTCATTAACTCGAAGCATTTTACATTACAGAGGTTATATTCTGGCTAACCCATTCATATTAGCTAAGTAATATGTGACACTTTACATTCACTTTGTCTGAGGCATAAATGCTAAAAATTCATGAATTCTACCTCAAAGTGAAAGATATAGTCATTAATGTTTATACTTTAGTGGGATCCCATGCATTGTTATCAAATAAACAGCCTAAATTTTCCACATTTTTGCAGTTCAGTCTCTGTGGAGATGTCAAGATCTGTGCCCTCTGTGATACTCAAATGAGATAATAAATATTAGTAATGAAAACCCTCAGTAATCATATTGTTTGCAAGAAAATGACTTCCAAAAACACGACACATTTCAATTAGGCTCCTTTTCATTTTATACGCCTGGTTGCAGAGCAGTGTAAGATAAAGGATGCATAACACTTGTAAACAATGTTACACCAGGTTGAGTTGTACATCATTTAATAAGAAAAGTTTTCTAATTAATCATAATAACAAACTTATGGAGATTTGTTTTTATTTCTATTTTTGAGAATATTCTTTAAACTGAGCACAGAGTTGATATTAGGAGTGCTGCAGTAAAAAGATGTATGACAAATTTTTTCCAGGGCCAAACATGTTAAAAAAATTTGCATAAAATTGGCATTAGATTTGGGAGACGAA
The DNA here is from genome assembly GCA_038088735.1 of Panulirus argus. Taxonomy (NCBI): domain Eukaryota; kingdom Metazoa; phylum Arthropoda; class Malacostraca; order Decapoda; family Palinuridae; genus Panulirus; species Panulirus argus. The sequence goes on along the minus strand of JAYMFT010060501.1, from coordinate 3,220 downwards.
AATGTAAAGTTCAAAGTTTATGAACCAAGAATATCTTAAACTGGACACTGAAATAAAAATAAAAGATTCAATCCGTAATCTGCCTATCATAATCACCTTTACTGAGTTTAGAATCGCGATAAGTTTTTTCTAACACTTCATTAACTACACCCATGGTGTCCTTAAATAACATACCCAATTACCACATAAACACCTCTAAAAACTTCATTCTAATTTCTCAGGCACTATTTCTATACAATTTCTCACCTTACCCAGCCTCCCTCGCTGTACCGCTAAGTTACTTTCGATTTCAGAGCTCATCTTATCAAAAAAATAAATGGAAGTGATTTCAAACTCACCATTTGCATATGACACTATCTCCAACAAAGAAAAAACAAGCTGCTGTGTGAGGAGCCAATCCTGTTACATTATGTCCGATGGAAAACTCAACAAACCTAGCATTCAACATTACTACAACCAGATAGATCCTTGATGTTAACATTACTACTGTTGAGTTGACATCACTGACTGACCCTCCTAAGGGATCACATACCTAAAATACGCCCCTTTCATTAATTACAGATACAGCTCGCCCATCATATCTTGCTGAATTTAATGGTCATCCAACACCTATGGATAATCGAGCTTGAATCATTACTGTACGTCAAACACGTAAATAATTACTGAAACATTTCCCCCATCCACACACATGTATATATCTCCATATTACACATTACACTGCTATTCTTCTCTAATTAAATCTAGATCATAAATAGAGAAAAACTATTTGTAAGCAACATTAATAGATCTATTTCATTTCAGTTTTTTTCGATGAGCGCAAGGAAACCTCCCAGCTTTTTGCAGTACAAAAATGTAGCTATTCTTTAAATAACAAACGATCCCTTAACGAGAAATAATTCCTTTAAGTTCGACATGGGTACTATCAAAACTCTAAATTTAGTGTGGACGATATATTGACATTTTGTTTTTTTAAATGCGTTCTTCACGGTTTACCATGATTATGAAGAATCAACTCAACAGTTCAATTCTTAATAAAAATTAACGGCGTCATCTATTTTCATGGCTTAATACCAATTCACTCCCTAAACACAGCTAACACACACACTGTTCACTTTTGAAAAATTCAGATACCATGAAATGGTGGTTTTACCTACAAGTAATGCCGAAATAAATCATTTAGTTTATCTGTACAACCAGTTTTCCAAACTGATTTGGCATCAACAAATAATAATGTTCCATAATCATATGATAATCATCTGCATCCAGTGCAATATTCTTATTTTTTGGCATGTACACAATATCATTACTTTAAATCGGGACTCTGTCATGGAGTTCAAAGTTATTTATAGAGGCAATTTTAATCAAGAAATTTATATAAGAGAGTATCATACAATGATCTTATCTATTTCAGTCACCCTAACTGTACCGTACAACTAAGACAATAAAGTATTTTGTAATTTCATTTAGATATACTATTTAACACATTCTAACCTTAACCAAGTAATTTTCTACCAATCAGCTCTTGTATTCCGGTATTGTCTCACTTATCTACGTACAAACACAGGACCACATTCCTAATCCTCACCCGGCAAGCTAAAGATTTCGCTGGAAAAGAACGAAATTACTGCCTTGACGTAAATAATTCGTAGCGAAATCTTTCATTATGTTCAAAAAAAGAAAAAAAAAAATCGGGACTCACTCGACTAGTTTCATGTTCACTAATCACTTTATCCGGGAAGGCAGTCTGCACCCGATACCGTTATTGTAAAAACGAGTATATGTGAATTTAATCACTACCACATATCTAAAAACATCATGCACATTTTTAATTGAGCAGTGAGTGTTTCTAAGTAACAGCTTTAAAATAATAATAATAATAATAATAATAATAATAATAATAATAATAATGAAGATAATGAATACTAATGGGCGTGGAGCCGAAAGTAAGCTTGACTTCCACTCTTCTCATTTTTGGCAGACGTTTATAACAAACAGTTTGGTGTCTGTGAAATGCGTCAGAGCGTTAACTATTTTCTGCTGAAGAGTCCTGTAACTTTATACTAGAGGAATGGTTTAAGGAAGCTCATAGTATGATTATAATGCGTTTAATGAGATTCAATTTACTGAAGCCAGGAAAATAATGTTTATTGGAACTTGATAACTGAAGACGTGATTGGCGTCTACTCCCATTTATATCGAATTGACAAAGGTACACACATCCTCCCATCTCAATATGATGTATGTTGACTTCGTTACCTGCTCCCAATTTGAAGCCTTACAAAAATCGCACAAAAAACGCCTAAGGTGAACCCCACACGTGACATCCCCTAAAGTGAACTCCACAAATAATATCCCCTAAAGTGAACGCCAAACGTGATACCCCCTTAAGTGAACGCCACACGTGACATCCCCTAAAGTGAACGCCACAAATGACATCCCCTAAAGTGAACGCCTCAAATGACATCCCCTAAAGTGAACGCCACAAATGACATCCCCTAAAGTGAACGCCACACGTGACATCCCCCAAAGTGAACGCCACACGTGACATTCCCTAATGTGAACGCCACACGTGACATCCCTTAAAGTGAACGCCACACAAGACATCCCCTTAAGTGAACGCCACACATGACATCTCATATCAAACTACCTATCGCCTTTAATCAATTTGCACTTTTGTTAAAGTAGGAGAATAATGCAAGGATAAACATGCTGAGGTTGACATTGCAGTTGTCATCTGCTGGTAACTGTATGGTACTGTTCACTTTAATTGCCAAACATAACAGTTAATAAACAGTATAAGAATCTTTCAATCTGAGGACATATCAAAACTTAAATTAGCAGTATATCTATTAGCTAAGATTCGCAAATAGCTGAAAGTTTGCATTATTACCCTATGGTCAGCACTTTGCTTTATATCATAAAAGCCCTATCAAATCCAGAGAACGCCAAAGCTTCCTGCAGTACACCAACAAGAAAAATTCCAAAGTAAAGAACTATTTATACTCTGTACATAAGAAGGCAGTGCTGAACTTACAAAGTGAAACCACAATAACATCACAGAGAGGTGTCGATGACTGGCCGGAGAGGTGGAGTCGAGTGCTGATAGCGCGTATCCCCAACAGATGGCGTCGGTAGTGAGGTAGTGCAGGCTTGGCTGCGCGTGTTCCCTCCCACTTTACTTTCCCTGGCAAAGTCTCATACCCCCCCCCCCTTCTCTCCC
>JAYMFT010060490.1:0-14926 GCA_038088735.1 Panulirus argus | reverse complement strand
TCTCTCTATATTTCAATTAGAGCCCGGCCTTGATGTGGACTTTTGTCCGTGACTGGAGCCTTCAACATAAAAAAAAGTTTGAAGGCTCTGAATACCCACATGATATCAAGGCCTATTGTGATGTTAGGGGGCAGGATGTTATCTGCACCCAGGGGGTGTACATCATCACAGTCTTAGTGTGGTTGAGGTGACATCGTTAGGCGTAGTCCACTCTTGAAGGTTGTTGATGATGTGCTAAAGGGTACCGAAGTTGGGAGAGTTGTTGATAGTGATGCGAAAGATGGAGTCGTCTAAGTACTTCCAGCGGTGGTTTGTGTCCTTCAGGACGTCATTGATAAGGATGAGGAAACAGAGCGGCCCCATCTTGGTGCCCTGTGGTACACCGCATGTTAGGGTTAGTGAAATCGATGTGGCTACCCTGAAGCGGACGGCTTGGTGTTTCCCGGTCAGGAAGTCCGCCAGACACGAGACGAGACACCCACGAAGTTCCGGGTCGACGGCTTCCTTTATGATGTTATAGTGACCAAGGCGAAAGCCTTAGTGAAGTCAATGAAGGTGAGTGCCACCGAGGTCTTGCTCTTCTCCAAGTTACGGTAAATGAATTCTAGGAGCTGACAAGGCATTGATTGGTGAAGGAAGACTTCATGTTTCCAAACTGCTGAGTTTACTGAATCAGCAGTGTCAGCATAGGCCCAGTCTAACAAAAAACTCTTGCCTATTAGACTGAGGACTGGAGTGTAAGCTATTCAGAGACTCTGGGATGGTGGATTTAGGTGGTGAGGTGATCTATGCTGTCTTACAAGCTGTGGGACATTCAGAATGAGTGAAGCATCACGTGTGGCGGTCAGCGGTCGGCGGCGGTGTAGCTAGTTCAAGGGAGAATTCCTTGTATACTTTCACTGGAAGATATATGGGTGTGGTGAAGCGTTTGGTTGTGAGGTGGTGATGGTGCTGACATTCCTGTACTGTCTTCACGGGAGATGGGTTGCTGGGTATGCCGGGAGGGAGCTGCCGTCGAGTTGTGGTAATTGTTGGCAAATATTGGCAAAGTGGTTGTTATTTTGATTGCTGCCTCTTCATCGCTGAGCTGATCTACACAAGGGAAAGGGCAGAGCCTTCACTTGTTCTGGCCAATTAGTTATTTTACACTGTCACACGACTGACCGATGTTGGCCTGCTTTAAGTGCTGCACTTTGCTTGTAAAATAGGTTTTCTTCGCGGCTCGTACTTCGCGTTGCAATTTTGCGAAGTTGTTTGCATAGGTTGTTGTGTCTGTTGAACGCACGATTTCTCTGCTGCTTTAGCCGTTTGATGCTGTGGGTGATGCAGGGAGAGAAGTGCTTGTCGGCCTGGCTACATGCCTCAAAAGACCTCTCCCGCATGATTTCAACATCATCTTCACCGGTCACCTCAATCCAGCGATAAACAAACCGAAATTTTTCTTCGTTGAGTCAGTATGCGGCCGATAAGTTTTTTGTTGTTTACCCGCTTGTGTTGGGAAATGGTGGGGGCGGAAGACCACAACACTGATATATGAGGACTGCGTCCAAGGATTGTTGGGGGGAGAGAGAGAGAAAGAGAGAGAGAGAGAGAGAGAGAGAGAGAGAGAGAGAGAGAGAAAGAGAGAGGCTTGGGTGATGGGTTGTGGTTAGCCTTGTCCGTAAGAATCAGGTCAAGAGTGCTTTGACCATGTGTGCAAAAGGGAACAATATGAGATAGATGTGGTTGTTCTTGAAGTTTGGTGGTGTTTATCTAATTATAATCCCCGCATATCACAAGCTTAGAACAAGGGTACCTTGTTCTGATTGGGTTAGATGTGGAGGTTGTGTGTTCTAATAATGCCTTCCTGATTGGGAAAAGCTGCGGGTGGTAAGGTACGCAGGAAATAATGGTGCCAGTCTAGCGTGAGTGTAATGTGGGTGAAACCTGAACCCATGACACCTCCAAACCCTCTGGCATGTTAAGTATCAACTGGGCTGGACGTAAATGTTTGTGGCAGAAGAGAATGCAGTCACTCAAGGGACAAATTTCTGGAGTCATCTGCCTGGCCTCTGTTATTGCTATGACTTGGCTGTGAATTGACCTGGTGGTGATGGCCAGTTCCTTCATCTTGTTGGGCAGGTAGGTGACATTTGCTTGCAGCGGGCCACCTGGTGGTGAATGCCACATGGTTTTGCAGGGCTAAACTGGTGGTGCAAGGGTAAGGCCAGCTGCTGATGCCAGGCCAGCTGGTGCTGCAGGTATGAGGTCAGCTAGTGACAGAGGCCAAACACTAATGCAGGGTCACTTTGTATTGCAAGGCCAGATGGTGGTGCAGGGTCAGCTTGTGTTGCAGGACCAACTGATGGTGCAGAGTCAGCTTGTGTTGCACGGCAATTTGTGGAGAAGAATCAGCTTGTATTACAGGCTAACTGGTAGTGCTGGGCCGGCTTGTGTTGCAAGGCCTGCTGATGGTGCACATATAAGACCATTTGGGGTGCAGGCCTGCCGGCGATTCAGGGTTGAAGCCAGCTGGTGATGAAGACCAGCTGATGATGCAAGGCTAGCTGGAGGGGCAGGCCAGCTAGTGGTGCAGGGCCAGCTGGTGGTTCAGGGCCAGCTGGTGATACAGGGCCAGCTGGTGGTACAGGGTCAGCTGGTGGTGCAAGGCCAGCTGGTGGTGCAGGGCCAGCTGATGGTTCAGGGCCAGCTGGTGGTGCAGGGCCAGCTGGTGGTGCAGGGCCAGCTGGTGGTGCAGGGCCAGCTGGTGGTTCAGGGCCAGCTGGTGGTACAGGGTCAGCTGGTGGTGCAAGGGCAGCTGGTGGTTCAGGGCCAGCTGGTGGTACAGGGCCAGCTGGTGGTGCAGGGCCAGCTGGTGGTACAGGGTCAGCTGGTGGTGCAAGGGCAGCTGGTGGTGCAGGGCCAACTGGTGGTTCAGGGCCAGCTGGTGGTGCAGGGCCAGCTGCTGGTGCAGAGCCAGCTGCTGGTTCAGTGCCAGCTGGTGGTACAGGGCCAGCTGCTGGTACAGGGTCAGCTGGTGGTGCAAGGCCAACTGATGGTGCAGGGCCAGCTGGTGGTTCAGGGCCAGCTGGTGGTGCAAGGCTAGCTGGTGGTGCAGGGCCAGCTGGTGGTGCAGGGCCAGCCGGTGATGCAGAGCCAGCTGGTGTTTCAGGGCCAGCTGGTAGTGCAAGGCCAACCGGTGATACAGATCCAGCTGGTGGTTCAGGGCCAGCTGGTGCAGGGCCAGCTGGTGGGACAGGGCCAGCTGGTGGGACAGGGCCTGCTGGTGGTACAGGGCCAGCTGGTGGTACAGGGACAGCTGGTGGTTCAGGGCCAGCTGGTGGTTCAGGACCAGCTGGTGGTGCAGGGCCAGCCGATAATACAGAGCCAGCTGGTTGTTCAGGGCCAGCTGGTGGTTCAGGGCCAGCTGGTGGTGCAGGGCCAGCTGGTGGTGCAGGGCCAGCCGATAATACAGAGCCAGCTGGTTGTTCAGGGCCGGCTGGTGGAACAGGGACAGCTGGTGGTACAGGGCCAGCTTTTGGTGTAGGCCGGCTGATGGTGCAGGGCCAGCTGTTGGTGTAGGCCAGCTGGTGGTGCAAGGCCAGTTGGTGGTAGAGGACCAGCTAGTGGTACAAGGCCAGCTGGTGCTGCAGGGCCAACTGGTTGTACAGAGCCAGCTGGTTGTGCAGGGCCATCTGGTGGTTCAGGGCCAGCTGGTGGTATAGGGCCAGCTGGTGGTTCAGGGCCAGCTGGTGGTGTAGGGCCAGCTGGTGGTGCAGGGCCAGCTGGTGGTGCAGGGCCAGCTGGTGGTTCAGGGCCAACTGGTGGTGCAGGGCCAGCTGGTGGGACAGGGCCAGCTGTTGTTACAGGGCCTGATGGTGGTACAAGGACAGCTGGTGGTACAGGGACAGTTGGTGGTGCATGGCCAGCTGTTGGTGTAGGCCAGCTGATGTTGCAGGGCCAGCTGTTGGTGTAGGCCAGCTGGTGGTGCAAGGCCAGTTGGAGGTACAGGGCCAGCTAGTGGTACAAGGCCAGCTGGTGCTGCAGGGCCAACTGGTTGTACAGAGCCAGCTGGTTGTGCAGGGCCAGCTGGTGGTATGGGGACAGCTGGTGATACAGGGCCAGCTGGTGGTGCAGGACCAGCTGTTGGTGGAGGTCAGCTGGTGGTGCAGGGCCAGCTGTTGGTGGAGGCCAGCTGGTGGTTCAGGGCCAGCTGTTGGTGTAGGCCAACTGGTGGTACAGGGCCAGCTAGTGGTACAGGGCCAGCTAGTGGTACAAGGCCAGCTGGTGGTGAAGGGCCAACTGGTGGTACAGAGCCAGCCTGTGGTGCAGGGCCAGCTAGTGGTACAAGGCCAGCTCGTGGTGAAGGGCCAACTGGTGGTACAGAGCCAGCCTGTGGTGCAGGGCCAGCTGGTGGTACAAGGCCAGCTGGTGGTGAAGGGCCAACTGGTGGTACAGAGCAAGCCTGTGGTGCAGGGCCAGCTGGTGGTATAGGGACAGCTGGTGGTGCAGGGCCAGCTGGAGGTGCAGAGAACATTGTTGGTGTAGGCCAGCTGGTGGTGCTGGGCCAGCTGGTGGTATAGGAACAGCTGGTGGTGCAGAGAATGCTGTTGGTGTAGGCCAGCTGGTGGTGCAAGGCCAGCTTGTGGTGTAGGGCCAGCTGGTGGTACAGGGCCAGCTGGTGGTGCTGGGCCAGCTGGTGGTGCAGGACTAGCTGATGATGAAAGATAGTTGGTGGTGCAGGACCAGCTAGTTATGCAGGGCCAGCTGGTGGTACAGGGCCAGCTGGTGGTACAGGGTCAGCTGGTGGTGCAGGGCCAACTGGTAGTGCAGGGTCAGCTAGTTATGTAGGGCCATCTGGTAATGAAGGCTACAAAATGGTAAGGGCCAGCCAGTAATGTAGAGCCAGCTGGAAGTAGAGGCCAGGTGGTGGTGCAGGATAGATCGTGATATAGGCCACAAGGTGGTGCAAGGCCATCTGGCAGTGCAAGGTGGGGCCAGCTGGTGGTGCAGAGCCAGCTGGTAGTGCAGTGATGAGGCCAGCTGGTATTGCTATGATAGGGCTATCTGGTGGTACAAGGGTGGAAACAGATGGTTGTAGATAAGTAGACAAGTGGAACAAGCTAAACGAAAAGTAAATGAATGCAAATAACAAATTAGAGTAACAATATGGTACACTTGCAGACTAAAGTTCTGTCCCACCCCTGGCCACAATGTGACTTCAAAGCATTTGAGGTTCAAACATCAGAACAGCAGAGAAAGTCCAAAGGAATGCAATAAGGATGGTACCAGCATTAAGAAAGCTGAGTTATGGGGAAAGGTTAGAAGCCTCAAATTTGTCTCTAATGGCAGAGAGTAGAGTAAGAGTGACCTGACCACAAACTTTATGTATCTAAACCAGTTTAATGACTTTGAAACAAAACAGCTCTTTGAGAGATGCAAGGGTAGAACAAGCAGAGGCCAAACATGAAATTAAGAGAAAACTTGTTTGAAAAGATGTATGGAAGTACTTTTATAGTATAAAAGTAGTGGATGAATAAGATGAAATTAATTATGAAGCTGTGAATGTGGACTGCATAGAGATGTTTAAAAAGTTGTGTGATAAAGTTCAAGAGATGCGGCCCCACAAATGTAGAACTCCCTCTCTGTACAGTTCAAAGAGGTAATTATTAAACAGGCATATTTAAAGTAATAAGAATAGAACACAGTGACAGAAGGCTTCAAAATGAATATTATCCAGCAAGAAATAAACTGCTGGAATTTGTGTGTGAGGGACAAGAGGGTAGACATGCTCTCACACCTATTGCCAGAGTTTCACATTAGGAGAACTGTAAGGAGACATACTGTCTACTGGCAAATATTAGCAATGCATTCATGTACATGGAGAAGGAAATATTCAACAAGTTCTTCACATCATAGACTAGGCCCAAGCTAGAAATATGCTTCTTAATTTTGGTCACCACACTTATAGAGGAGAGCAGGGAAGATGATACCAGGATTAAGTGAGATGGGTTACAGGGAATACTTAAAGATACTGAAGTTGCCCTCCATCTATCTATCTATTTATATCTCTGATGCCCTTTTCCTCTGGGATTTCCCATCAAGGGGGTGACCATAGCAAAAGTCTCTACTTATCCCTTTCTTTACATGCCATCATCACATATGCCGTCCCACACATTCTTTCATCATTTCTGTCCATCCAGTACTCTTCACAATTTCCCAATGTCACAGGTGGTCTTCCTCTCACCCCATCCCCTTTAAACATACTATCAAACATTCTCCTTGTAAACTCCCCATCTTGAATTCTTACCACATGCCCAAAATGCCTCAAAGTATTATATTTCACCCACTCTACCACTCCACAATTCATTTCCTTTGCATTCCCTCCATACCAAATCTCTCATACACCCCCTCATTTCTTTCTTCATTCTATCTCAAATAGCTCACTTCCACAGCCTGGATTCTTGACCTTTGTGACTAATTTCATATCTATGTTTTGGTTACATAGGTCAGGGTCAGGAGGGCTATGCTGTCCCTTAATCCTATCTTGACTTCCTCTGCCCTTCATTATTCTCTCAAGGGACCCAGTGATTCCTCTACCCTGCACTGCTCTCTCCCTTATCTCTCCTTCCATATTGCCAGACTAAACCAAGGTAGCTCCTAGATACTTAAATTCTTTCACCTCTTCCAGTGTTTCTCCTCATATCTATAACACAGCTAAGTACACTTTTGTCTTTCACTCTATTGGGTTTTGCAAAATCTATACCTCAACTCTGTTTTCTTTCAAACACCATGACTTTACTTCTACTTGCATTTACTTTCATATGCCTATGCTTACCACATCAAAAAAACATGCTCATAACCTTCTGCAACCCCTCTTCACTCTCAGCAAACAACACAGTATAGTCTGCAAACAGGCTAGGCGCTAGCCATCATACCTCACCATCACAACCATCTATGCACCTCCTTCCCCAAGTTTTGCTTTAACCTCTCTCGTCACTCCATTCATATACATATTAAAGAGCCATAGTTACATCACACAGCTCTGCCTCAAACCCACATGTATAAAAAACTTTTGTTCATCTCTTTATCCACTCTTACACAGGCATTTGCTATTCTATAGAAGGCTTTCACAGTCTCCAACAGTTGTCTTCCTACCACATATATTTGTAACACACCCCCTAAAGCATTCCACTTAACTCTGCTATACACTTTCTTCAGATCCATAAAAGCTGCATACAGCTTCTTACCTTTTGCTAGATACTTTTCCACAGTCATTTTTACTACAAAAATCTAATCCACATATCTCTTACCTTTCTTAGAATCCCCTTGCTCCTTACTTATTCTGTATTCAGTCACTTCCATCACTGTATCAGTCAACACTCTTACATACACTTTTTCTGGTATATCTAAAAGAATTTTTCCCCTATAATTGCTACATACATCCTTAACACCTTTTCTTTTGAATAAAGGAGCAATAATAGCTTTTGCCAAATCCTCTGGCACAACCTTTTGTTTCTGTGTTAAATTACATATCATATACATCTAATCCATCACACTTTCTCCTCCATACTTCAACATTTTGGCCATAATCCCATCCACTCCAGCTGCCTTTCCTACCTTCAACCTCATTATCACCCCTTTTCACCTTCTCACTGCACTTGCATCCTCTTCCCTTTATCCTCTATACCCATACATGTAACAGCTGCTGCCTCACCTTCTCCCACATTCATCAGTTCTTCAAAATATTCTTTTCATCTTCCTTTCACTTCCTCCTTTTGATTCATAAACTCCCTTTCCTTACTTCTCACATTAACTTTTCAAAACTTGCATCTAACTCTTTCCTTTTTTCACCTCCTTCCAGTACACATACATATTTTCCCTAAACTCCTCCAAAATCTTCACCTACTCATTCTTTACTTTCCTCCATCAATATCTTAACATTCCACTTACACATCTTTTGTTCTTCCCTCCTCCTCCTTAAACTTCTACTGGTATATTCCTGTTGAGCAATTTACCATATGTCTTTTTCTTCACTTCCACAGCATTTTTAATCTCATTCGTCCACCTCGCATTTCCCCTTATATTCTTATATCTCATGACCTTGTATCCATCTACTAATTCTACAACCTTTAACAGTCGTTCTCTAAACATTTTAAAAACAACATTCACACATGACTGCACCCTACATTTACTGCACTTTCATCTAAACTTTTGGGAGCCCTTCTTTCATACTCCTCCTTGCATTCTTTCTGATTCATCCTTTTGCTTGCCAATATTTTTACCTTTCTATTCTTCCTTACATCATACCTCCACTTCTCCCTGACCCTCAACCCTACAAAAACCACAATATGTTCATAGTCTCCAAAGAATTCTCTCATAACTCTAGCATCCAGAACATCCTTTCTTAAACTTTCATCACTGCCATATAATCACTCAAATGCTTTTGTACTTTTCCATCATTTCTCATCCATGTTTACCTGTGGATTGCCTTGTACTGAAGAAAGGTGTTTACAAGGGATAAATCCCTCTCATCTGGGATATCCAAGAGATAACTTCCATACCCATTTACTCTAGGCATCCCCCCATCCTTTCCCATTTACTCTAGGCATCCCCCCCTCTTTCCCATTTACCAGCTATCTCACCAGTTTCATTACATCCTACCTTCACATTCCTATCACCCATTACAACCACCTTTCTCTTCTTCTCAAAACCATATTTTCAATCTTTCAAACTTCTCCAGAAACACTTCATTTCATCCTTTCCACAGTCATCACATATACATACCTATGCATACTTCACAATTCCAGTCTTTCCTTTCACCCACACTAATCTTAATCCATTCCATCCATGCTTTTTGACACTCTCCCATACTCTCAGTGATATCACAATTGCATATCCTTCTTCCCTGATAATTGTCATTAATTCCCATTTGTACCACTCCTCCTTCCATGCCCTTCCACAATGAGCATTCATCATTTCAATTTTCATTCCATACATCCTGCCCAAGGATATGAGATTCCCCAATCCCCAGCTCATCCATCCTATGAATTTTAAATCTATCCACGAGCTCCCTCATTTCACTCTCCCCAGTCATCTCATTTACTTTCAGAGCCATCACCTTCAATCATTCATCTCTTTTACTCCCCAGCATAGATGGTAGACTCCAGTGCCACTCTAATCTTTTGTACCTTACTCTTAATGGGCCACTGGCAAAGGGCAATTGCAGCAAAGTGTTTCCCTGAGGTAGCAGGGCTTTCAAATTGTCTGAAAAACTAAAACCCCAGCACACCTTAAGTGTTTGTCTGTTTAAAAAAAACAACTATTACCCTGATGGAGCCAGGCAATGCCTCCCCCTTCTGTTCCACCCCTAAGAATGTGATAAAGAAGTCACCACAAGAAGGCAGGGTTAGACTTGGATATTCAGGAAAACCACAGCATCCCCTTGAGACACTGAAATTCAAAACTTTACCCAACTTTTGAGCCTGTACTGCAGAAGCAGCACCTTCTAACCTCAGTGGTTATGATACTGCCACTACCCACCATAGAAGAAAGAAAAGTAAACAGTTGATTGATCGCATATGTAAGTTTTTAAACCAATATGGTGGCTATCTATCTATCTGTCTATATCTCATTGGTATTGCCAGTGAATGGTTCTTTGAAAGATGCAGACAAACAACCAGTGACCATAACATGAGATTATGCAAAAAGCTTGTTAGAAAAGATTTAAAGAAGTAATTTTTTAGTATGAGTAGCAAATGAATGAAGTTGATTGAGTGATGAAATTTTGAATATAGACAGCATATAGATATTAAAAAAGTTTTAAGACAGAGAATTTCCTGGGATGAACTCCCTCCCCATACAGTGCATATGTATGATTACTCGCACACACACATACGAATACCTGAAATCTAGTCATCATAACACAGAGTATGCCTCAGACATAGTATTAGTAATCACGATGATAGGTGGCCTTAAATTACTTTCTTTTTATTCAACAGAAATGAAAAGGTAAACCTATCCAGCAACACAGCTTTCGAGGTCTGCCAACCATCATGTACCATAGCAGGCATTCCATGGGCAGGGTTTGACCAGAAGGATAGTCAGTTACTACACACTATCTAGATAACTGACAGACCTACTGGATGTCTGAAGCATCACCCAGTAGTGAGAAAATGTTCACCTCACCTGTCAAATTATTCCCCATTATTTCTCTTACCTGGAAGTCCTTTTATGATAACCTGCCTTGAGAACCTTACTCTTTCTTTTTGGGATTCTTACAAAATTTGTTTGATAAATTAGTAGACGTTTTTTTCATTTCTTTACAATCATTTCTGGAAATTTGATTTTGATATTACTAGGAGATACAGAAAATAGAACAAGAGTTAAAGTTCTATGGTTCTTGTCTATAAGTGTGTCTTTACTTACAAACATGTCAGTGGTGTTGGGAAATTGTTGCATGTGTCAAGAATCATTTTCTAAAAGTAGGTGAAGTTGTTTTCCTTGATACAAATATAGAAATTTGGCTGGCAAAGACAACAAGTTAGTGTACCATAAGGAGTGTCACTGTCCACTAGTAATGGCCATACACCCAAAGAACTATTTTCTTCAGAAAGAAAATAGAATACATCAGAAACAGTCCTGAGGACATGGGGACAGAAGAGTGCTTAAATAAACAGTTCATAAATGCTAATAGCATTTGCCTTATTCATAAATATTGTGTGAGATCTCTTGTGAAGAATTGATAGCTGTCGTCTTCTACGTAGATGAGAAATGTTAAGTTTGTCACCAAGATATCAAAGTGGGTCAGGCTTGTCTACTCCTCATATTCTATACAAACGTAGAATTCTAAATCAAGACATGCGACAAGAGCAGAAAGATATTACACTGTGTGCGTCATAATATAATGGTAAGAAACTCGTTACCCCTCCTAGCCAACCATTACATAGTTTTCCACATCACTGTATAATCTTCCAACAATTCAGTTCTCCATACATTAAGTCTTTCATTCTTTTCACAACTGTCTTTCTACTGCATGACCAGTCAACTACATTTTCTCATTATGTTTCCCAGGTACAGTATATAAGTTTTCCAGTTCCTTCCTCCTCAGGAGTCAAGTTATTGTGGTGGAAGGGTTTACATGCTTCATTAAAGCAATGACTTATGCTGGTGGGGACTTGGGCAGGGTTACTCAAGCTAGAATGATCATCTTTGAGAGACCAAACAAAATTGCTCAATCCCATTGGGAAGGATAATAGAAACAAACCAAACCACAGCAGTTACCAGTTCCTATACCCAAGAAAGCAGGAGACAGCGAGGAGCTGTGGCTGACAGGAGGTCTTTGTTCCTCTGTTGGTCAATATGTGCCTGCCTTAAGAGAAAAAGCTCTGTCCCAGTACACCACTAACCCCAAGATGGGCACCTCTACAGAGGAATGCCTTCTCTTGATAGGGTGTGAAATTTCTTGGTTTCCAACTAGCCACAAAAACTTATGAACTTGATCACCAACCAAGGATTGGAGGTGGAACATGAATATACTGACTTGTTCAACCCAGTCTTTCCTTTTGGCAAAATGGTAGGAGTAGTAGGTAGGAACATCAGCTGGAGGCATTAGGTAGAAGAAGTTGGTAGGAAAATTAGCTGGGAGCATAAGGTAAAAGTAGTAGTTTGGAACATTAGGCAGGACCATTATGTAGACACATTAGGTGATAGTAGTTGGTGGGAACATTAGTTAGGAGCCTCTGAAAACACTGCATTAGAGTTGTCCTGTGTCATTGGCCTGTTAATGGTGAGGCACTAAAGGCTAAGAAATGCCACTGGAGTTCTCCAGTTATGGAGTCTCTTTTGCCAAAGCCACCCCCTCGAGGGAGTTCCAAAAGGGAAGAGGCGTCAAAGATATAGATAGATAGAACTTATTGTCAAGGTAAGAGTCTAAGAATTCTCCTTATCAGGAATGGACCTTAAAGAATCAAGATAAGCATCAAGAAATCCACCTCATTGGGAACAGAACTTGTTGAGTTGAGATAAGAGCCCCGGAATCCCCCTCATAGAATCCCAAAATTTTTGGACCTAAAGTTTGCCAAGAAGATTGAAAGCCTGTTTATATTTGAGATCTACAGGGGCATTACATCATGCTATGGAAAGCCTGATAGGTTTAGAAGATAACATGGTTTTACAGACTGGAACTGTGTCTCGGACTAAGAAGCTGCGAGAGATGAAGAAGCTTGTCAGGGTAGATTTTCAAATATCTGCCAACCTGTTGCTGAATCTTGTAAAAGTGGTTAATTATATCCAAAAGCTCCTTAACTGCTCAGAGGAAATGCTACAAAAAGAAATGGGCAGCCAAGGAGAGACATAAGTGCAGGAAATTTACAACGGGGGTTGCAATTCTCTGGTACCTCAAATCTGGTGGCTAAGACAATGCATTTCTGTCATTTCACTTATTTGCCATCAGAGGTGTCTGGTCTGATGGTGCATCCTGAGCATCTGAGAAATGTGGATCTAGTTTGGGTATGGTCCACAAGGAATTAATGTATATATTGTGCAGCATTTATTTAATGTCATTTTATTTACTACCATCATTGTGGTAGCTAATTAGAAAAAAGAAAACCACATTTTCAGGTCTTTTATAAATGAAACCTGTCAACCATTCACCATTCATTTCTCCTTACCAGTAGACATGTCAAACATATCATCACCCTTCTGAGCCTTCAATTAATGAAATATGTAACATTTTATTTATAAAAGCTGGTGGTGGTAGTGGTGGTGAGATAATAGTAAAGATTAGTAGGAAAAATATTTCTTAGAAAGAAAAAGAATAATTTCTTCAGTCTTCTGTACAAGTTGTTGGTGGTCGGTAACTATGGTTGTGATGATAGTGGTGGTAGTAAAAGTGACTTTGATGAGATAGTGGTGGTGGTAGAGATAATTGTGGTGAGATGACCATGCTATTGGCCAAACTTTGAAGAATTTTCTTGACATTTTATTCTCTTGTAAGGTCCACTCTTACTTCTGCAATTTTTTTGTGGAAAAAAATGGGCCTCCCTCCCAGTTTTGCAACTTTTTGGGGAAAAATAGTATGGCTCTTATTCAAGGAAGTACATTATATATTATGTGCCATCTTTTTTTGTATTTCTAAATTTCATATATTTTGTGCAAAATCAAGATGTACATTCTTGTTAAATGTTGTAAATTAGGCCCTGTTCATATCTTAAATATTTTGCTGGAAGAGCATGATGCCATGTGCGCTATATTCAGAGAGAAAAAACATTCGCCATTCTAAAGAAAACAGCAGAGATAATTAGTTATCAAATCCTCTGTTTGATAAAATTCTCTTCCTCTTTAATGAAATCCTCCCTATAACATTACTATGGCTGAATCATTTTGTTATTGATAGGTTCAGTAAGACGTGTGAATAGAAGTGTATAAAAATCAACATAAATCTTGAAAAAGTACTATATGTTTTGATGAGTTATAGATCAGTGATTAGAAAGATGTGTAAGTTGAATGACATTTACAAACTGTGTAAATATTATTGACTATCATGTAATTATATAGTAATTATTGGTATTTTCCTTTTTGGTACCTTATGAATTAGCTAAGATGTTTCTGAAGTTAAGTTGCTATCATTAGCTTAAAAAGCCACTTTTTGGCAAATCTTTTTCCATTTATATGCAAATGTGTTATCATTGGTATCCAAACAGCATTACAAGCATCAGATGCACTGACATTCTTCATTGTACAATTTCTTTACTTAGCTTTCACTAACAGTATTCTTTTAAAACTTTGTTTGAACCTTGAATCCTGCAGCCTTAAGACCCCTTTCACAGGGCTGCCACAGCTCTTGGAAAGTTGGTCACATTCAGTGTCTGGGATCACAGGTCATGAAGTATGATGACATATGATTGTTTGGGCAGGGTTAATGCAGGACAGTTGAAAGTAAGTGTTTGGTGTCTTCAATGTGGAAGTTGCACCTTGGGATGTGGAAACCTGTAACATATTTAATCACTGTTTGAACAACTGAATAGATGATTAGTGTCCAGAGTGCATGTATACAGGTATGATTCATGTTTTTCTGAACAACCAGTTCCAGATAGGTATTTCTGGTGGAATGGAGTTTCAGACTGGGTTGTAAGAAGAGTTATTTAATGCTTGTCGGACTACAGAATTAAAGTTACAGAATAACTGGTGAGAACTGGTGCAAGGTGATCCTTATTTCAATTCACATCCCTTGGTATGTGTACATGCTTCACATTCATATGTTTTCTGATAATATCATAATTTTCTATGGACATGAATTCATTTCCCTTATTTGTTACAGCAACATGAAAAAGTGCTGTGGCAGAAAATACCCCCACGGACACAAATATATTTCTACCCTGTAGTGCATGGATAATAAGACCCCCTCAGTTGTGAAGATTAAATATTACGGACTGTTCAATAACAGGAGTTTAAAAAAGAAAACTTTATTGTAAAAGCTGTTACTGCTATACATACATACATACATATATAATTAATATGAATCTAAGTATATACATACAAATATTTAACACTTAAATAATCAAAATCTATAGGCATGACCCTCATTTGTACAGAATACTGTTCATCAATAGGGAAGCTGCAGCATTATTATGACACAAGTTAAGAGAAACAATATGAGTGTAATCATAATTTTTTACAAAGTCTCTATTATTGCAACTAAAAAGATGTGTTAATGGTAGATAGGGTTAAAATTTATGTAAACCTCAACAAAAAAAAGGCAGAAGAGTTATGTTAAATGCCTCATGTGCAATGTTCAAAGACAGAAAACTTTACATTACAAAAACTGACTTTATGTTTCATTGTACAAATCAGAAAGCCTACACACACACACACTCATATATATATATATATATATATATATATATATATATATATATATATATATATCATCCCTGGGGATAGGGGA
>JAYMFT010060479.1:0-14927 GCA_038088735.1 Panulirus argus | reverse complement strand
TATATATATATATATATATATATATATATATATATATATATATATATATATATATATATATATACAAAGGTTGAGCATCCCTAATCCGAAAGTCCAAAATCCAAAAGGCTCCAAAATTCGACATGACCTTACAAGTGGAAAATTCCACACCTAAACACATTACTTTTTTTCATTTCATTAATGGTATTTCATATCTCCTTTTTAATGTTAAGTACTTATGTGTGAATAAGTGTAAGAATACGATTGGTTACCAGCAGCATATAAATTCAGATTCAGGAATGAAGGTGATACCAAACAACTACAGATTGTCCACATGGGCTGCTGAGGTTGTGACACCTTAGCTTTCTCTTGGTTGTGTTACACAAACTTTGTTTCATGCGCAATACTATCAAAATTATTGTATAAATTACCTTTCGACTATGTGTATAAGGTGTATATGAAACATAACTGGATTCTGTGTTTAGACTTGGCTCCCGTTCTCAAGATATCTCATATCTATTATCTATCATGACAAATGTGGAAAACAGAATGTAATGTATGGAAACAAACGGGTTAGAGCGATTGGATAGTTTGTCCTGCTGCCTCCACTTGTTCCCAGCGATCTCCGCTGCCTGACGTGACCAGCAGGTAAACCCAGACCTTGTGTTATCGTTGTCTTTGGTAGCCACTTCCCAAAGTCAACGTTAACACAAGGTCTGGGTTCACCTTTTGGTCAAGTCAGGCAGCGGAGATCGCTGTGAACGAGTGGAGGCAGCAGGACAAGCGATCCAATCGGAGAATGACACGCCAAGGAGTCCGACCGGGTGACCATCACTTGCTGGGGAACAGTCCCGTCGAATGCTGGAATCAATATCTCCTGAGGAAGACCGTTGAACGTCGAAACGTTGAGGTATGTCTCAGATCTAACCGGTTTGATTCCATACCATCATATTATCTCAGTATTCATATGCAAGTATTCCAAAATCCGAAACGCTTCTGGCCCTAGGCATTTCGGAAAAGAGATACAAAATCTGTAATATATATATATATATATATATATATATATATATATATATATATATATATGTATGTATAGTATGCCTGTATCAACAGACGACCTCTTGGTGCCAGAGTGTCTGCATATAATCAGTGAGTGGTGACCTGAACACCTTGAACGCGACGGTACGACCTTGGAGCACGAAGGGACGACCCTTGAACACGACGGCACGACCCTTTGGTATGACGACCTGGCTTTTGAGCGAACCCCTTAGGGTCAGGTTAAAGGCCAAGCTATCATACCCCGGGTGTCGTACTGTTGTGATCAAAGATCGTAGCGTCGCGCCGGAAGATCGTACCGTCGTACCGGAGGATCGTACCGTCGTGCTGGAGGATCGTACCGTCATGTTGAAGGACTGTACCATCGCACCGAAGAGGCTATCTCTGAGATCTGAAGGAACAACATGTTGTGAATGTGTTTTCGTCTGTCATCTCTGTCCGTAGCCTCTATTGATTATGTTTAATGCCAATAGACATTTATAAGTAATTGAGTTTTACATCCTTTGTTTATACAACTTTTAATATGACAATGTTTATGTATTAATTTTAATCTAATTGCTTACTGTTATCTCACCAGGTGAAGATTACGAAATCACATCCACATTAATAATATTTTGGAGACTGGTGGACACAGTTGGAGGAAAACTACAAATTAAGTTGCTGACCGTCAGAGCTAACTGGCATTGCTGACAAAACGACAGAAAACCTGGGACATAATGGCTAGACGATATGCTTTTAGCAACAGAAACTTGCTAGACGACACAGAGAGATTTAGAATAAATGGCCGAACGCATCAACATTTGCTAAACGACAGAAGTTATCATTACTGGCTGGACAACAAGAGAGGCATGGCAATACTCATCGCAAGATAGCTTGGGGACGTCTTATTGAGACATGAGAGGTTCATCCTACCGCTGGCACCGTTGTTCGTCCAGTCTGGGAATAGATATGTACAGAGACAGAGACTCTTCGCCCAGAACCTCAGCAGACAATCATTTGCTCATGAAAACTTGAAAAGCCATTTAAAAAACAGCGTTGTTAGCGGACAGATTGCTTGTTAGTCTCTTGAATATGACCTCACGATCCATAGTGTAACCGAAGTTTCAGACTGTCGTGCTCAAAAAGACTGTGAGCAGCCCATGTGAATGTGGGGTTAAAGAAAAGACAGCAACCTGTGTGCTTGGGGGGAAGGAAACTTGACAGCCACTGCAGTGCCGGCAACACTCCGCCGCCGTCACTAACCATCCCGATAACCAGGCGGGTAGTGCTCCCTGATTGATCGGTGGCTGCCAACCAGCTGAGAGAGAGAGAGAGAGAGAGAGAGAGAGAACTGTAATTCTCCTCGGTGGTCCACAATTTTCACCTTCCAAAATAGACTTTCACACAAAGTCTTTGATCTCAGTAACCCAGTTTGGTCTTCATGCATAACTTTAGCACCTGCCCTTCATCTCTCTGCTATTTATACAACATTTCCGGGTCATATCACTTACGGCAGCCGCCCCTACACTCTCACGGAGAGGAGTATGGCCTACAGCCTGACTAGTAAGATAAAGAACTTTGATTATTACATTTACATTCACTACCATATATTCTATTGGCTACCAAGATCCACAGAACCATCATATTTCAGTGCCGAGGCACCCTATTGGCTGGCTGAGGCTTTACGTTATATATATGTGAATCAAGACATCCTATTGGCTGTCTGAAGCTTCCTTTTCCTTGCTCAAATATCCGGATTGAATTTGTTACCAAAATTTTACCGGACTCCCGCTGCTCGAGGTTGCACCGCGAGTGAAAAGTCACCTTTGAGGAGACTGTCTCTTTGGGAGTACGGTCTCATCAAAGAACTTTTCTCTCCAAAGGAGTTTACGTCCCCCTGTTACTGGAAGTAACGCATCCCTAGGATACAGGAGTCTTTATAAAAGTTCCTGGGTAACACCAGGACTCTTTCACAGAAATTGGTCCTGGGGCAAATAATAAATCAGATAAATAAATAAGAAAAAATGTTACCCACACTTCTTTAGTCTATCTTTCTGTTACCATGAATCATACTGAGCAGCAGGAGTTCATGTGCCTGCCTCTCGTCCATTTCTGTTGGCCCAGGTATACCTCCTCATGCCATCATACATCAGCGTTCCCTTAACGTTGTCCACGGACACTCAAAAAACTCTGTAAATAGTTTATAAGACGTGATCAGGTCATCACAAGACCATGGTCAGATCATTATGAGACCGTGAACAGGTCATTATAGGATCGTGATCAGGTCATCATAAGACCATGATCATTGTGGTTCAGAATAAATGTTAAACCCTCCCAGGTGTAAGGTCGTGTAACTCCCTCCCGCCCAGGGTTTCGGGGTCTAGAATGTGCTTCACGCAAGCGCCAAATAGGTATATAAATTTTTTGATATGTTCAGAGACATATACCATTTTTTCTTTTCGACAAAATGATTCTCAATAGCTCAACTTCAGTTTCTTTTTTGATCAGCATTTGTGAAAAATTAACGTTTCTATACTGGACGTTCATATATAATATACAGGAAACAGCACTTCAGTTACAATGTCCATAGAATTTATCAATACTAAATCATAACTAAGTACATGAAAATCAATAATACGGAAACAACACCACCCGCCTCCACTGGGTCTCGAGGTCTCGTTCAGTGATTCACCACTTGCGTCAAACACGTTCATAATTTCAAGGAAAAAATTACTTACCCCATTAATGTCCTCCACGTTCCTGTTTTATCCACTTGCAGCTGCCGCCTGAGACATGTCTACTCGTCATTACATCAATATCCAAATGTTTACGTTTTGTATATCTTTACACAAGATACAGATACTTCAGGGCAATCAGTCATTATTCTGATATTCGCTGGTATATAATCAGTTCCCACATCGTAACACGCGATTCAACACTGCTTAACAATGGGTAAATACAGCCGTACAAACACAGACACACTGACTACATCCATAAGGCACCAGTGGTCTGGGTCAACTTAACGCAGCTGGACTCACGTACGTGGATGTAACCAGGAAGTTCAACTGTCCCGAGTTACCTGTATACTTAAAAAGGTGTCACAGTTGCCATCAGCGCCATCTCATTCGTAAACTAATAACTTATATGATATGCGACAATGTGTAAAGAATGGTTGGATTAGTCTATAACTGTAGAAGGACACATGACAGAAAATGTGTTAAGACGTATACTGGATGTTAAGACGAACACGGGATGTTAAAACGTAAAGTGGATGTTAAAACGTACGCTGGATATTAAGACGTACACTGGATGTTATGACGTACGATGTATGTTAAGACGTAAAGTGGATGTTAAGACGTACGCTGAATGTTAAGACGTACACTGGATGTTAAGACGTAAAGTGGATGTTAAGATGTAAAGTGAATGTTAAGACGTACACTGGATGATAAGACGTACAGTGGATGTTAAGACGTACGTTGGATGTTAAGACGTAAAGTGGATGTTAAGACGTCTTAACTGGATGTTAAGACGTACACTAAATGTTAAGACATACACTGGATGTTAAGACGTACGCTGGATGTTAAGACGTACAGTGGAAGTTAAGACTTACGAAAGATGTTAAAACGTACACAGGATGTTAAGACGTTCACTGGATGTTAAGACGTACACTGGATGTTAAGACGTTCACTGGATGTTATGACGTACAATGGATGTTAAGACGTATACTGGATGTTAAGACGTTCACAGGATGTTAAGACGTACACTGGATGTTAAGACGTTCACTGGATGTTATGACGTACACTGGATATTAAGACGTTCAACGGATGTTATGACGTATACTGGATGTTTAGACGTATACTGGATGTTAAGATGTACACTAGATGTTAAGACGTACACTGGATGTTAAGACGTTCATTGGATATTAAGACGTATACCGGATGTTAAGACGTTCGCTGGATGTTATGACGTACAATGGATGTTAAGACTTTCACTGGATGTTATGACGTACAATGGATGTTAAGACGTTCACTGGATGTTAAAACGTACGCTGGATGTTAAGACGTACAGTGGATGTTAAGACTTACGCTGGATGTTAAGACGTACAGTGGGATGTTAAGACGTAAAGTGGATGTTGAGACGTACAGTGGATGTTAAGATGTACAGTGGATGTTAAGACGTACGCTGGATGTTAAGACGCATAGTGGATGTTACGACGTACGCTGGATGTTAAGACGTACACTGGATGTTAAGACGTACACTGGATGTTAAGTACACTGGATGTTAAGACGTACACTGGTTGTTAAAATGTACACTGGATGTTAAGACGTAAAGTGGATGTTGTTACGCACACGGATAACGTCACTCTAGACTCAAGGAATGAAATTAAACACCAGGATTGAAATTACTTAGTTTACAGGAAATAAATTATCAATACAAGAAAAGTAACACATCACTCGGACTCAAATATCTACGTTACTTAAATGCCCAGGTAAGCTTTCAAACCAATGAGGTCTCTTCCTTTACAAACTTCAGCTATAAAAGCATAATACTTTAACACGGTGACAATTCTAAAGGCACATTATAATACACAGCAACTCTCAATCAACAATAGGCAATAGTAATACGACCGTAGTGTGGTGGGACGCGACATCTCTCCGGCACTTGTTGTGACTTGTGGCTCGTTAGCAGGAACACGTTACATCTCTCAGGCACTCGTTGTGGCTCCGGGCTCGTCAGCAGGGAGATCCTTCTCTAGGAGGCTGGTTGAAGGAAATCAGCTCCCAAGTCAATGCCCGACTGTTTTATTGGAGGTGTGTCCTCTACAGAGTCAATTCGGATTAGCTGGCTCCTTCCTGTCACGTCCATCACCTCAGTTGTGGTTGGAGGGAGAGACCACACAGTGTCATTTCCGATTGGCTAACGTGGTCAGGACCTGCCCCTCATCTTGACTGTGACACGCCCCTCATCTTAACTGTGAGATCTTGGGAATGAAAGTAAAAACCACAGCTCCTGTCCACAGCTGAGAAGGGATTAATGGCTACCGGTGATTCTGGGACGTTACGACTGCGAGGAGTCGTGTGACTTGGCACCTGACACCGACAACCGCAGAGGGGCCAACGGGACCTCCCGCTGGTTGGGTATCCCAGTGAGGACCTTCTCACACCGTACATACCCTAGACTCACCACAGAGCGCACGTGTACGAGATCCCTGGCTGGGGGAGAAAATATTAAGTCTAAAAAAAAAAAAATTCAAATGATGCGAACACAGGTTCGTATCATTCGTAACACACAGAGATGTAAAGACACGGTACATACATACAAGGTTAAGAGACGGAGCAACACAAGAGTAAAACTCTCTTTCTGTAACACACAAACAGTAATCACACACACTTACACACACACACACACACACACACACACACACAGAGCCAAAGACATTACCTCTTCCAGGACGTTCATCTTGCAGACTTCACTTCCGTAAGCAGTAGTACAGACACCCTTCAGCATAATACAAGAGGATGGAACCCAAGGAACCCCAGCAGCCGTGAGAGAACACCAAGTCGTAAACAAAGAGTAAGATGATAAGGGAAGACCAGGATGACCCGCGTGACCCAAGGGCAACACGGCGCGTCGGGTCCGGTTCACACCAGAGCCAACCCCCCCCCGGGGGGGGGGGGCACACCAAGATAATAATTCCCAGTAATTGCGGCGGTTTAATTACCAGCACACACCCGTGCAGTGCAGCGTACTCAAAATCCTCTGACGTCGTTCTGTCCCAGTGATCGACCGGCAGGAAGACAGTAGCGACACACACAGCGCCACGGCTGAGGTGCCGCCTCACTGCCCTCAGCACAAACGCCAACTAAAGATGAGCAAGTCATTACTCCACACTCACACCGTGCAGCAAGACCAGGTCACCCTCTAGCACGGTGGTACGACCATCCAGCACGAGGCTACGACTCTGAAGGTATGCTGGCCTGAAGTCTGACCTGACCAGTGGAGGGAGGGACGAAGGGCGTTCCACAAACATACAGGGAGGGAGGCAGGGAGGGCAC
This sequence comes from Panulirus argus, assembly GCA_038088735.1. NCBI lineage: Eukaryota > Metazoa > Arthropoda > Malacostraca > Decapoda > Palinuridae > Panulirus > Panulirus argus. Next base: position 7,857 of record JAYMFT010060479.1, on the reverse strand, counting down.
TTCACACTCATACAGGAAGGGAGGCAGATAGAAGGGATTCCCATGAAGGGAGGTAGAGAGGGAGGGCGTCCCACACACAAGGCGAGGCAGGTGGCTGATATTTACATGTACAACAATTGAACAATGATTATGTGACGGCAACTTGAACGGCTTCCACGGAACGCGGAAAAATGTTCACATGTACGAAATCTACGGAGCGTCTTTGACATGTACTGGGCAGCTGAGCGCGTGCGACTTCGGAGAGACAACCAGGCAATATCGTAAGTGACTGGAGGAAGCGTTAAGTTAGGTGTAGGTGGCGAGCGGCTGTGTCGGCGATGTCAGCAGCGGCAGGAGCATGTCACAGAGAGGCTCAACTGCATCAGAGGAACGGCGCCACAGCTGCATCAGGTCAGCACAGGAGGTAAAGTGGACAATGTGGGTCGAGCAATTTTGCTGACAGCCACAAGTGACTATTGTTGTGTCGTCCTCTGGCGTGGCAAGATGGCTGAGGCTTGGCCAGTGTGCAATGACTGGAACCTGGACTCTGGGACAGGACGATGGGAGGCAGGGGCGCAGTCTGACGGAGTGAGCGAGAGGATGAACGGCCTTGGACGAAGGATCGTTCTCTGGTGAGTCTGCTTAACAGAACTATGTGCGGCAACAGAGAACTGTCTGCTGCAATTGCACAAATGGAGGATCAGCTCTACCAGTGAGGAGGGTCAGCCAATCGGTGAGGACCGATGCAGGACATTAACTGCTGGTCTGGAGTTCATCTGTCCTCATAACTAACGAGGACGGAGGTGCTGGACGACACCTGAGGCCAACCAGATGGGAGCTAGGGACGGTATACTGCTGGCGCTGGGGAAAGCGCAGGTGGGGGAGGTACTGGGGACGGTACACATGAGGCAGTGTCATCACCAAAGGAGGTACACTAATCTTGCTTTGCTCACCATTGTGGCCTGACAGGACAATGGCCGACAGCCGTCACCCCTAGGGTCACAGTCGCAAGGTCACAGTCCACAACTGCTGTCATACCTGACACCAAGGTCACAATCGACCCTTGTTGCCATACCAGATGTCACCACGAACCCCAACCACATATCCGTGCCATCCTGCGCAGATGGTACCAGAATAACTGTGTAATCTCAACAGCACAGGAAAATGACAGACTATATCGCACATCGGTGAACGACCTGTGATTAGAACATGCTGTTAAAGACGATCAGTATTAACTACGTCGTTATGGACCACTTGCAAGGAAAAGTTAATAAACTGAGTGGATGAACACCCGGAGAGTGCACTCTACCAGTCCAGGTTGTGGTGAGATGGGGGTCTACAGGCAGCGGACTCACTGATCATAACAGCCACTGTGCAGCTGTTCCCAGACCGGACTGTAGACAAGCCCCCACAACCCACTCTACGCCTGCCTAAGGTACTGCATTGATTACACTGGTCCCAGACCAAGCCCCCACAACCCGGACTGGGTATGCCTAACTCAGGCAACGCACCAGGCACACTATTACCTAGACAGTCCACTATGGGGTAGAGGAGCCCCCAGTCCCAGAGTAAGGAATGCGTTGCTAAGGTATTCCATTAACTAAACCAGAAGGTCAACAGTGAAAATGAGTGCACACGAAGTAGCTTTTTAACTTTCTTGATTAAGGTCAGGAGTGTCCGGCCTGCCTAGAACTTGTGTAGTGTCTCTAGATATATAAGAACAGAATCAGCAAGGAGCATGAGCTGCAATAATGGTAAAATAGTGATCCAGTCCGGCAACAGGTGTCAGCGACAGCAATTCCTCACGGGACTTGCGGCCAGTGGACATCATGACCAAGCATCTGACGTCCTCAGCCCAGGAGAGTTCCGAGGATGAAGTCTTCAGCAATGAAGAGTACCAAGGATGATTCTTAACTCTGGAAAACCCCTGGAAGACGTCCGTAACCCAAACAAATCCCTGGGACAGCGTCCTCAGCCCTAAAATTTCCAAGGTACCACGTCCCCAACCCTGTAAACCCAAAGGACAACATCCCAGACCTAGAGATGACGTCCTCATCCATGAAGCACCCTGGTGACGAAGTCATGAGAACGTCTCAGCCCTGGAAAATCCCTAGATGATGAACTCATTCCTGGAAAACGCTAGTGACGATGTCTTCAACCCTGAAGAACCCTTGGAACGTTCTCAGCCCTTTGAAATCCCTGGATGATGTCCTTGCCCTTAGGATCTCGGAAACTGGGTCCTCAGCTCTGGACAGCCCAGGGTACGAGGTCCTCAGCCCTGGCTTTACCTGCTTTTGGGCATCGGGGGTCTTCTACCCCCACGGCTCGAACTGGACCCAGGCTGTTGAGTAGGGACGCTGGTCGACCAAGCTGTTGGAAGCCGCGGCCCGCAAGCCCACACAGCCACCACCGCCTGGCTGGTCTGGAACACCTTGCAGATACTTATCCAGACCCTTCTTACATTTGTCAGCGTGCATCCCAACGTGTCTCTGGTGTCCGCAGGAATGTGTGGAATACTTGTGAGCCCCGGATATTCAGGGTGTTTTCTCTTTTAGCACTTACGAACCTTTTCATTTTAGGGATAGTATTTTAGTTTAACATGTCCGACGTGCCAGTAGGGAAATATTTTTGCGTGAAAATTTTGAACCATAACCATATATGATTTTCTAAATGTAAATGATCATACACCTCTCCCGCCTGCATTCCAAGGAGTAAGGACTGATTTTAGCTCTGCAATTCAAGTACAGTCCCTTGGGGGGACTGAGCTCTCTACTGTGGAGACACAGATCACAAGAACGTGTTGTGATCTGTTCGTTTAGTTGTGTAACCATTTTCAAATTTTCCTGCTGACTCCCATCATACGCACATCTACCAAACGCTTTTACAAAGTCTGTGTATATCACCTCACAATTCTGTTCGTCTTTTATGCCTGTGTCATCATATCATAGTGGTTAAGCAACTGAGAGAGGCAAAATCACCCCGTCATGATCCAACCTGTCCTGGGTTATGTAGACCGTACGGTTCCATAACGTCAGTTAATTTACATCTTAGGATTCTTAAAATTCTTAATAATGTACGATGTCAGCTCTGTCGGTCGGGAGAGTTTCCGGATGGCTCTGTTTCCTCCTTCTATATATGAAGTGGTGCGGTGTGGTCCAAACTATCAGGGATATTGCCAGAGTCCACACAGGATATTCAGTAATCGTACCTGAGATATTTTATTATTCTTCATATAAATGGAATCCAAGAGTCCAGTCTTGGGGCAGAGTACATGTTCTCAATGGCCCTCTCGAAATCCTGTGGTGAGGTGACGACATCCTCTATGTGTAATGATGGGGGATTACTGTGTAGGAAGGACTCGGTTGGGTCGTTTATCTTGAGTCGTTCATTGAACACTTGATCCATACTGCTTTTCATCACATCACTCATGTCCTGCCAATCACCTGTGTAGGTGCGCATATCTGTTCTTACTGGGCTAATGGAGCCTGTGGTCCTTGATGTTCTTCCTGTCTCGCATGACATTTTGTGTTTGTGGTTTATGTTCGTTAGTTCGTTCTACACTTTCCTTTTCTTTTCAGGGTGAACTGTGACATTTTCAGATCTACAATTCATTTTCGCTTCCGATGAAATCAGCGTCTCCCTCGTTCTACTATACACCTTTTCTACTTTCATCTCACAAGTATGTCTGATAGATATCTGGAGCGGTGATGTTATCGTGCATTTAACACGCGGCTCTGGTGTTCTGGTACTCAGCAAGGTCTCCCATTGTGCTGCACACACCTTATTGGTTACGTCCTCCCTTGGTATCCCTCTTCGGATAAACTGAACTTGCTGAATTCACTTCCATGGTTACCCATGTTTTGCCCTGGCGGTTTATCATCCACACTTGTCTTCACTTGCATTGGGTTGTGATGAATGTAGTGTGTTTGACATGGTGAGGTGACATATTGAGTTGTGACGAGAGTGTAGCGTGTTTGAGATGGTGAGAGGACATATTGCGTTGTGATGAGAGTGTAGTGTGTATGAGACGGTGAGGGGACATTTTGACTTGTGAGGAAAATGTAGTGTGTTTGAGATAGTGAGGTGACATATTGGGTTGTGATGAGAGTGTAGCGTAAGATGCTGAGGTGATATATTGGGTTGTGATGAGAGTGTAGTGTGTTTGAGATGGTGAGAGAATGCATTGGGTCGTGTTGAAAATGTAGGGTGCTTGAGATGGTGAGGTGACATATTGAGTTGTGATTAGAGCATAGTGTGTTTGAGATCGTGAGGTGACATATTGGGTTGTGATAAGAGTGTACAGTGTCCGAGATGGTGAGGTGATATATTGGGTTGTGATGAGAGTGTAGTGTGTTTGAGATGGTGAGGTGACATATTGGGTTGTGATGAGAGAGTAGCGTGTTTGAGATGGTGAGGTGACATATTGGGTTGTGATGAGGGTGTATAGTGTTTGAGACGGTGAGGTAACATATTGGGTTGTGATGAGAGTGTAGTGTGATTGAGATGGTAAGGAGACATATTGGGTTATGATGAGTGTAGCGTGAGATGCAAAGGTGATATATTGGGTTGTGATGAGAGTGTAGTGTGTTTGAGATGGTAAGGTGACATATTGGGTCTAGTTGAAAGTGTAGCGTGTTTGAAATGATGAGGGGACATATTGGGTTATGATGAGAGTGTAGTGTGCTTGAGATAGTGAGGTGACATATTGGGTTGTGATGAGAGTGTAGTGTGTTTGAGATAGTGAGGAGACATACTGGGTTGTGATGAGAGTGTAGTGTGTTTGAGATGGTGAGGTAACATATTAGGTTGTGATGAGAGTGTAGTGCGTTTGAGATGGTGAGGTGACATATTGGGTCGTGATGAAAATGTAGGGTGAGATGGTGTGGGGACATATTGGGTTGTACATATTGGGTTGTGATTAGAGCGTAGTGTGTTTGAGATGGTGAGGTGAGGTGACATATTGGGTTGTTATGAGAGTGTATAGCAGTGGTTCCCAAACTTTTTTCTGCCATTTCCCCCTGCATCCAGTTCAACCATTCAGATTTCCCCCTTCATGTGTACGAGGGAAAGAGTAGTCAAAACACACTGTGACTATTTACTATTTTATTTTATTTATGTTTGAACGTGAACCGAACCTGGTAGATACGGCGCCGCCCATTTACAACTGACATTCTCTCTCTCTCTCAGACATGAGAAAATCCATCTGAGGTTTTTTCTTATTTTTTTTTATTGCTAGTAGGCAGTGTAATTATTTCCCCCTGGTAGCTTCAAATTTCCCCCCAGGGGGAAATTTCCCACAGTCTGGGAAATGCTGGTGTATAGTGTTTGAGACGGTGAGATAACATATTGGGTTGTGATGAAGGTGTAGTGTGTTTGAGATAGTGAAGTGACATATTGGAATGTGATGAGAGTGTAGTGTGTCTGAGATGATGAGGTGACATACTGGGTTGTAATGAGGGTGTAGAGTGTTTGAGATGGTGAGGAGACATATTGGGTTGTGATGAGAGTGTAGCGTGTTTGAGATGGTTAGCGGACATATTGGGTCGTGATGAGAGTGCAGTGTGTTTGAGATGGTTAGGGGACATATTGAGTTGTGATGAGTGTAGTGTGTTTGAGATGGTGAGGGGACATATTGGGTTGTGATGAGAGTGTAGCGTGTTTGAGATGGTGAAGGGACCTATTGGGTCGTGATGAAAGTGTAGTGTGTTTGAGAAGGTGAGAGAATATATTGGGTTGTGATAAGAGTGTAGAGTGTTTGAGATGGTGAGGTGACATATTGGGTTGTGATTAGAGTGTACAGTGTTTGAGACGGTAAGATGACATATTGGGTTGTGATGGTGTAGTGTGTTTGAGATGGTGAGGTGACATATTGGGATGTGATGACAATGTAGTGTGTTTGAGATGATGAGGTGACATATTGGGTTGTAATGAGGGTGTAAAGTGTTTGAGATGGTGAGGAGACATATTGGGTTGTGATGAGAGTGTAGCGTGTTTGAGATGGTGAGGGGACATATTGGGTTGTGATGAGAGTGTACAGTGTTTGAGATGGTGAGGTGACATATTGGGTTGTGATGAGAGTGTAGTGTGTTTGAGATGGTGAGGTGACATATTGGGTTGTGATGAGAGTGTACAGTGTTTGAGACGGTGAGATGACATATTGTGTTGTGATGAAGGTGTAGTGTGTTTGAGATGGTGAGGTGACATAATGGGATGTGATGAGAGTGTAGCGTTTTTGAGATGATGAGGTGATTTTGGGTTGTGATGAGGGTGTAGAGTGTTTGAAATGGAGAGGAGACATATTGGGTTGTGATGAGAGTGTAGCGTGTTTGAGATGGTGAAGGGACATATGGGCTGTGATGAGCGTGTAGTGTGTGTGAGATGGTAAGGGGACATATTGGGTTGTGATCATAGTGTATAGCGTTTGAGACGGTAAGATGACATACTGGGTTGTGATGAAGGTGCAGTGTGTTTGAGGTGGTGAGGTGACATATTGGGATGTGATGATAGTGTAGTGTGTTTTAGATGGTGAGGTGACATATTGGGTTCTGATGAGCATGTAGAGTGCTTGAGATAGTAAGGTGACATATTGGGCTGTGATGAGCGTGTAGTGTGTTTGACATGGTGTGGGGACATACTGGGTTGTGATGAAGGTGTAGTGTGTTTGAGATGGTGAGGGGACATATTGGATTGTGACGAGAGTATAGTGTGTCTGAAATGGTGAGGGGACATATTGGATTGTGATGAGAGTTTAGTGTGTTTGAGATGGTGAGGGTAGGTATTGGGTTGTGATGAGAGTGCAGTGTGTTTGAGATGGTGATTGGAAATACTGGATTGTGATGAGGGTGTAGGGTGTTTGAGATGGTGAGGGGACATATTGGGTTATGATGAGAGTGTAGTGTGTTTCAGAAGGTGAGGGGACATATTGGGTTGTGATGAGAGTGTAGTGTATGTGAGATGATGAGGGGATCATACTGGGTTATGATGGACGTGTAATGTGTTTGAGAAGGTGAGGGGACATATTGGGTTGTGATGAGAGTGTAGTTTGATTGACATGGTGAGGGGACATACAGGGTTGTGATGAGAGTGTAGTGTGAATGACATGGTGAGGGGACATACAGGGTTGTTATGAGGGTGTTGTGTGTTTGAGATGGTAATAGGACATATTGGGTTGCGATGAGAGTGTAGTGTGTTTGAGATGGTGAGGTGACATATTGGGTTGTGATGACAGTGTAGTGTGTTTGAGATGGTGAGGGGACATATTGGATCGTGATGAGAGTGTAGTGTGCTTAAGGTGGTGAGGGGACATATTGGGTTGTGATGAAGGTATAGTGTGTTTGAGATGGTGAGGTGACATATTGGGTTGTGATGAGAGTGTATAGTGTTTGAGATGTTGAGGGGACATATTGGATCGTGATGAAAGCGTAGTGTGCTTAAGATGGTGATGTGACATATTGAGTTGAGATGAGTGTTGTGTGTTTGAGATGGTGAGGGTACATATTGGGTTGTGATGAGAGTGTAGTGTGTTTGAGATGAAGGGACCTATTGGGTGGTGATGAGAGTGTAGTGTGTTTGATGAGATGGTGAGAGAACATATTGGGTTGCGATGAGTGCTGTGTGTCTGAGATGGTGAGGGGACATACTGGGTCGTGATGAGAGTGTTGTGTGTTTGAGATGGTGAGGGGACATACTGGGTCGTGATGAGAGTGCAGTGTGTTTGAGATGGTTAGGGGACGTATTGAGTTGTGATGAGTGTAGTGTGTTTGAGATGGTGAGGGGACATATTGGGTTGCGATGAGAGTGTAGTGTGTTTGAGATGGTTAGGGGACGTATTGAGTTGTGATGAGTGTAGTGTGTTTGAGATGGTGAGGGGACATATTG
>JAYMFT010060468.1:0-14927 GCA_038088735.1 Panulirus argus | reverse complement strand
AACTGTGTCCCTTATCCACTGGCTCGTGGGGGCTGTATCTCTTCTCTACTGGCTCTAGGGAACTGTATTCCTTATCTAATGGTTACAGAGAACTGTGTCCCTTATCCACTGGCTCGTGGGGGCTGTATCTCTTCTCTACTGGCTCTAGGGAACTGTATTCCTTATCTGATGGTTATAGAGAACTGTATGCCTTATCCACTGGCTTCAGGGTACTGTATACATTAATTATCCACTGTCGTTAGGGTACTGTAACCCTTATGCATTGACTCTAGAGAACTGAATCCCTTATCCACTGGCTATAGAGAACTTTTTCCTAAACCCACTGGCCTTAAAAAACTGTGTTCCTTATCCGCTGGCTCTAGGGAACTGTATTCCTTTTCCAATGGTTATAGAGAACTGTATCCCTTATCCACATGTTCTAATTCCATCCAGTTTTACATGTTTTTGTCCTTGCATAGGTCCGGTGAGAGGTTGTGCAAATAACACAATGGTATTTGGCTTCCCTGGGCTGCCTTATGTCATCTTTATCTCGAGTGTTGATGATGGATCGTAATACCACTGCATGACACACTGGCTTTCCTCCTCCTCCTCCTGTGGCTTACGTGTTGTCCGACAATAGTTTCACTGTCCTACATTCGCAGGTTAAGTTTATATGTCATAACAATCGATATTCTCGCGGCTAAGTGATGCTGCTGGGATGTGCATCATGGTTGTTCATGAATTTTTAGATGATTTCTTACTCTGCAGGTAGTTTCCAGTGGTCCTCTATGCCTCATAGCTCTCCATCTTTCTTTTCTTCTTCTTCTTTAATAGTTTAAATGGTGGTAGTGGTGGTATAGTTCCATTCAGTGCTGCCTACAGCCTGACTGTATTTCCTTCTGTAGCAGCAGAATTACTTAAATGGTCCTCCATCCTCAGAGGCTCCTACAGCTGTGTCACATGTATCTTGTTATCTACCGTCCATCATTCCCTGACACGTTATGGATCTACTGTTGATGCTAAAGGCTTGGTGTTAGCAGATGGGAGACAAGAGTTAGCATTCTTAGTGTTTCACTGAATTGATAATTGTGAGAGCTAAAGGTTAATGAACTTGAAAGGGCTTTAAAGAGGAGCTGTTCCTACTAATTCTTTGATATTGTAGACCTGTTCACTGTGCTGCTACTGCTGCTGAGTCTGTTCCTCTGCCGCTGGTCTCCAGTCCTGCCCTCCGTCTATAACGCCTTCTGCCTCACGACTATGATGAGCCTGAGGAATGTTTTGTGTGCATAACGTCTTACGTGGGGGTTTAAAGCCTATCATTTTTTACAAGGGTATAGAAGCACTAACAAGGGGTTTAGTACTAACCAAGGGTTTAGGGGTACTGACCATGGGTTTAGGAGTACTAACCAGGAGTTCTTTTTAAACACAGCTTAAGCTTAGTGGAAGGACGGCAGAGTCAAGAACTTTCATTTCATTCTTATGATTGCTCTCGGTTTATGACTGTATTTATCGTCTCCACTCGTTTGCTAGTTGCTTATTGTCCAGCATTATTGGACATGCCACATTCTGCATGTAAATCACACCAGTAAGATCTATGTCTGGCTAATCTACTAAAAAAAAAACAGCAATTTTTTTATATCTTCATTTGTTGTTTTTCGTCACTTTTCATGTGATGCCGTAACGAAAATCTTATATGACGTAATCTGATCTCACAACCCGTCATACTGCAGTGTGACTCACGTATAAATGCTTCACGCTTTTAGGGAAAGAGACCGATGAGAGAATGAGTTCTGACTCCAGCAAAAGCAAAGGCTGGGTAAATTGTTTGTATCTTGGCTGCCAGAGAGCATTTGACACCATCCTGCACGGTAGGCTAAATAAGAAGCTGGATCTCCAGGAAGGTATAAGTGACAGCCATGAAAGAAATAACCAGGTTCTTCAGTCATCAGTTATTTGACACGAACTACGTCATTTCCAGGTCGTGTGGTGAGCGTGGCCAGTGTGGCAGGCCGGATGAGTGCCAGGTTCATGGGGTCCTACTGCGCCTCCAAGTACGCCGTCGAGGGCTTCAACGACGCCCTGCGGTGAGCACAACGCGGACGACTTCCACAACGCTTTCCTCCACCAACAACACTAGACCTCAACATTCTCCTCCACCAACAACACTCGACCTCAACACTCACCTCCACCAACAACACTCGACCTGAACACTCTTCTCCACTAATATCACTCGACCTTAACAATGTCCTTCACCAACAACACTCGATCTCATCACTCTCCTCCACCAACAACACTCAACCTGAACGCTCTACACCACCAACAACACTCGACCTAAACACTCTCCTCCCCAGCAACACTCGACCTCAACACTCTCCTCCACCAACAACACTCGGCATGCACACACTCCTCCTCCAACAACACTCGACATCAACACTCTCCTCCACTAATAACACTCGACATCAACTCTCCTCCACCCATAACACTCGACCTGAACGTTCTCCTCCACCAGCAACACTTGACCTCAACACTTGCCTCCACCAATCATACTCAACCTCAACACTCTCCTCCACCAACAACACTCATTTATTTCAAACATGTGCAGTCACCCAGTGGTATGGTCAGGCAGGACTCATGGTGTAAATGAAAAGAGCTACAAATACTATCCAAGATGTTCATCATACAAGATGTCAACATAATTGGAATTATCAGATGAAGACCACAACAAACGATATGTCTCCATTAGTGTCTTAATAACGATCAATACAGTGTTGTACCCGTTGATTCCATATTTTGCTGAGGCTTACCAGTATTTCAGTGAGATAACAGTCATGGAGAGTCAGGAAACCTGTTTTATGTTTACAAACTGTGGCAAGCCTTTGTCTACGTATTCACAACAGTGACTCTGTGTTCTCTCCTCCCCAGGCAGGAGATGAGGCCCTTTGGTGTCCACGTCTGCCTTATTGAGCCCGGCAACTTTGCTAACGGTAATGTATGATATCTGTAATGTCACTCAACACGCAACTGCAGGTTTACAATACCAGACAGTTAGACCAGGTGTATGAAAGAGTATGTAATGATGTAGCTCCTTTGAGGTCTTGAGATGGCTTGGTATTTGGGAAGCCGGAGTTCAACACAGAACGGCGGACCCCATAGGCACGAACATCAATTGCACATTCTTTCAATATCCACACTTGATGTAACGACAGGTGTTTTTACATGTTAATGTAACCTTTGGACTTCTGTATTTTTATGTTCCACTCTTTTGGATTCATCTTTTCATAATGACTCGAGTCTGTATTGAGCTTTATATTGATTTATCTTTCTAAAACAGTGATAACCTATCTAAAGGTGTCATTATGTAGAATATCGAAACATCTGTTTAGTTGCGATAAAGTGTTTGTGACATCAGCTTTGCTGTTTTTGTGCAAACGCCTCTAAGGCCTTCACCAATATTCCTTCTCAGCAAAAAAGGACATTCCAGTCAGTTTAATACTTCAATTTTCTTCTATAATTTTCTGGACAGAAAGTTTCTTTAGCCACCGAAAGGTCGCTAGTATTTCTTTTGTTGTGAAATAGCTGTAGTCGAGAATTAACTGGAATCTTTGCTAAGGTATGATTATCTGTGAGTAAAAGCTGAGCTGTATTATCTCTGACAATCAAAATCAAGGTAAGTGTGTGGGGAGCTGGAGCTGAGCCATCAATAACTTTTTCTTAAACACTTGATATTAGAAAGACTCAGTAACCATCAGTAATCAGGTGCAGCTGATATTCCTCGTCATAAAGTCTAACCTAAGTTCAACTACAATAAGCCAAGTAACGTTAAATCACTGAAGGGCGTTTTCCTTCGCCAGCATGAAGCAACAGGGTGTCTTTGCGCACAACGCCATAGTAAGATTGCCTGTTTAAAACTACCGGTCTTAGTGCCTACCACGGCTGCAGAGACGCCTCAGGTTATCATCGAGATGAAGTCAAAATACCTCGCACTCGCTTTTAAATTTTACTAATTAACTTGATTATTTTTTTTGTGATATACTACTGGTAATTCATCTTATGTTTTTAGAGGCAGAACATCACTTCATAGCGTGAGATAACAGAGGATTCGATGAGTCTGTCATTAGATCAGTGTGATTCAGTTATGGTTACGCCAGACCGTATTCCGTGGTAATAAACGTCACAGTGGACGAGGTTAACAGTTTGCACAGTGCTGAGACTGGCATGATGTCCCATTAGAAACTTAGCCTCTCCTTCTGCGCTCAAATCTCTTTAATGAAATACAATTTCCTCTCTGCACGATGATTAAACTTTTAAGTCTGCACTCAGCTTGACTATCCAGCAAATTTTCAGAATTTTCAAATTTTCAAAATTGTTGCAGTTTGTTTTCGTAGATTATTCGCTATAGTCCAAAGACAGTACGTATACGATTCGGTCGAATGGCAATAAGAGAATATGCTAGGATCACAAGTTTCTATTCAGATGTGTTATATACTCGTAGTATCTGTGATAAAGTTGCCATAACTTTAATTGTTATATTGACTTTTGTCACGCATGTTAGCTGAGTTAAGATTCAGAGTACATAAAGAGCAATTGTGAAGTTTCAGTTGTTTTTATGAAGTTTATCCAGTTTTGTTTTCTTTTTTTGATAACTTGAGCACCACAGCTGATGATAAAACTTGTTTTATCGAAATGATTCTGATTGTTAACAAAGTTTCGTAAGTAGACAGTAAAGTAATGGAGGACGTTCCACTGGTAACGTTGACCTGAATGTCAACTGGGCCCAGGACGTCCTAAGGTCTGGCTGGCAGTAACTTGCGTGCGTATAGACCAAGTGCTCCCGTCTGCAAGCATAACGTGCACTTTAACACTGGTTTTTGCACATCTTTTTTAACTTTAAAGATACTGTTATAGTAAGAAATCTGCAGCTGTGCTCCCACGGCTGTTGTTCCTTCACTGTCTGGCTGTTGGGAATGTCACTTTCTATCTGATGTAAATTTGGAAAAATTTTTTTGATAACGTTGTTCGCACCGTACGTCATCCTCAGATCAACACCATTGCTCCCAGAATTTAGCTGACATTAGCAGAAACACGTGTTCGTAACGTCTGTATGACTCCCTCTCGGGTCCTGGCCAAATATCGTGACGTCTTGGGGTCGGAGGGGATTAGTCCATTACGCAGCACAAGACCATCAAAGGGGTTGGTGAATTAAGAGCCATTCAAGAGCATTATCAAGGGTGGTTAGTTGATTCGTGAGTCACCACCTTCGCCCGTGGTCCGCCTGAGTGACTCCTTGACCCAGACGGGTTGCTGTGGACGGTATGTCCCCAACAGGTTAACAGGATCCCAAATTCCACCTGCTCAGTGCAGCATATGGTCATGGGTTGTGATCAGCGTGTGTGTGGGGTGATGTGGTATGGTGGGTATGCGTGATGATGGGTCATGGTATCCGGATGTGTGTGGTGTTTACTCACCCTGTTTTTAGAATCGCGTGACTTCGATTTCGCCTCCAGACGGCTGGGTCATGACTCACCAGTCTGGCCAGCATTGTGGGGTTGCTCCCCTGTGTCGCTTCCGTCGCTGTTAACTATAATGTCTGCGACACAGACACGGTCGTTGGATCGTGCTACTCTGAAGTATAATTATTTTAAGATGACTGAGTAAGTTTTCACTTGATGATGGAAAACCAGTCGAAACTTTTAATAACATCTGAAGTTATGTAAGTTAAATTCATAGATCAGAATGTGATCAATTGTTTTATTAACTTCAGTTAAACTTTTTTTCTTCAGTAAACACGGCGCTTAACTTCATGTGGAGGAACGTCAACTTACCATCCCTTGGGATAGGTCAAGCCTTAGTACAGATCAGGCAAAAATTTCAGTTGGAACTTGCCAGACGACATAGATTTCCAGGAAGGGAAAGAGTCACCTGTTCATCAGTGTGTGTCGAGTGTTCCTTTGCACTGGACCTACACTGGGTATTTACGGCGGAGTCTGAGAATGATCAGTAATTCTTAGATTTATGGAACTCGTTCAGCAGATACCTTTACAATGCTGTGTGTATATTTACTAGTAAGCTTCGTCTTCAGGACAGATCTTCAGTGTGTGAGGGAAGAGTCAGTCGCCTTTTTTAAGTCTTATCTCAGTTTATCTTTCCTTCCTCCTCTTATACGTTTTCTTGGTTATCTGCTTGCCTTCCCTTCCATAGTGACTGGTGCGTTTTTATTTCCTCTTCCTTTAAATTGGAATGCCCTGGGATCGAACCCGGGAACGTCTGAATGACAACCAGTAAAGGAAGACGGTATAACCGCCACCTTCACTGGTTGTTGTTGAAATGATCCCGGGTTCGATCCCAGGACTCATGGTGTCGAGATGGTATATACATATATATCATGTCTGACGTTAACAGACTCTACCTATGTACATGTAGTCACGTTACAAGCAAAAAGTCACCCTGGGCGATGTTGTATCATCGTCAGTGGACGAGAAGAACAGTGTCTCTCTGATGAGCTTCTCTCTCCAGTGGAGTGCGTCTCTTCCCTCACCTTGGCTGGGGCATAGGCTTGAGGCTACAGGAGTCTGATAAAAGGGATGTTTGGGTTGTATGATTAATGAAAATATGTCTCTTCATATCTTCATATGTTTGTGTCTAAAGACCTCGCATCGAGTTTCAGTGTATTATTATAATTGTTATTATTATTATCATTTTCATCATTATTTCATCACATTTCTTATCCTTTTGATTCTAATTTTCAAATTGTTTTACTTTTCTGAATTTAATTAGTCCGCTTCTAAATCTCACGCTTTTTAGTCCTTCACGTTACGTAACGCGTGACAGACCTGAAGACATCAGTTTCATGCTACCGGTTTGCATCATTAGTCCCGAGTCACCTGAGGCATGTAACAGTATCAACAGGACGGGATGATGCTGTTCAGTGTATTTGATGCGTGATGATCTGCCACCGGCAGGCACGTATCTGTTTGCTACGGACGACGCAGTGGAACAGGAGGTGAAGGCCATGTGGACGGATCTAGACGATGACCTCAGGAGTGACTACGGACAGCCCTACTGCAGGAGGGTAGAGGGATTCATGAAAAACTTCCGCAGGCAAGGAGTAAGTATCAGCAGTGTACAGGTTTCTGTTACTACTTTACGCATCACAGTGTCTGTTGGTGGACATGATGATGGATGTGGGGAGAGGAGGAGTCTACAGGACTCGACCCCTATCCAGCCATGTGGCTGGGATGTTTATTATGTTCGTGTTCTAATTGCGATATGGCGAGACTCAGGTCGAGAGATGCTGAAGGGCCCGGTGCTGGGTTGACGCGTCTTCCATATATTGTTGGTTTTATTCTCTCGACTTTGTCTAAGCTTGCTCAAGAGAGCCCAGAGTCACCGTCCCACGACCTCAGAGCCTCAGACAGTGTACTTCATAGCTTATTGCGTCAGTGCTTCCCTGTCTGATGACAATTAGTCTTGCGATTTGTTAGCTCACGCGAGTTCGAATATGGGGCCGAATAGCAGGTGACTAGGGTGACACCTGGTTCGCCCTGGATACATTTAAGAGAATGAGGTTGAAAATAGAGAACGGACGGGAGTCTATATATTTCGGTGTTACGTTATGTAAGGACAGAAACAGAAGCTGTGGTATCAAGTGATGGAAAACGAACAGAGTCGTAGTCCTGGGTTAAAAAAAAAAAAAGAAGATGAGGTGACAAGTATTGTATAGATTGTCTAATATCCAGATTTATAACTACTGTATGGAATATGTTATGGGCACCTGATGGCACTTGCTCGTCTGAATGTGTTTGCAGTTAGTACTTCACTTCCAGCTGGTGTAATATGATTTCTGAACCTGAAGTATATAAATGAAATACCATGTAGTAGAAATGGTCTTTTTTTTTTTTTGTAAAATGTAAGCTGTTGGCACCTTGGAGAGAATGACAAGTACGCCAATTCTTGTCTCTATTTTCAATATTTTCCCCTCTCCTCTGTTATAAAGACTATCATAGATCACCAGTAACAGTATGACCTGGTGGGTAAGGACGGTACTGCCGCACAGTGCTATTCTAGCAGTAGGCGTGTGTGGCACACCCTGTCCGCCTCACAGCTGACCTGAGAACCCAGTACCCAGTTGTACCGGTTATCTTTTGAGTATCTACTCCTCAAGCAGATGACAGAGAGGACACGAACTGCAGATGCAGCAGAAGAGGAACTTGTAAAAAAAATGATGTAGTATCTCGAACTAAAACTGTTAAGTTCAAAAAACATACCTGTGATATACCTTTTGAGTTTTGTTAAGAAGGTTATGCACCTTGACATATATATTCCAGTTTCTCTAGTGACATTGTTGTTCCACAGGCAAAGGACATCAGCCCAGTGATCACCGCCTTCACCGAGGCTCTCACCCAGACACACCCCCAGGCCCGCTACTGCCCCATGGACGCCCTCATGTACCTGGTGGCGTGTATCAACACTCACTTCCCGGAGTGGGTCTACGACGGAGTCGTCCAGCTCCTTGCCATCTTGCTACTGAAGAAGGATGAAGTGTAGGTCTCCACATACCCCTGGCAGGTATACTCGGCTCCTGATGATGACAATGAGGAGGAGGAGGAGGACATGCATACCCCAGCAACCACACTGACTTTAAACCTTAACTAGGACACATAGCCAACCATTGGTGTGCCTCAGAAACACAGATGATAAGGTAGGATAAGTAAGAACTCTTGAACAGTGTACAGAAACAATAGAACCCAAACTGTCATTTTTTGATCAATCGTCAGCCATATCATCAGTTTGGATCAAGATCTAGTAGCTACGTGTGCAGCGAGATAACGGACAACTGTGTCTTTTAAAGGGATGTCTGGTACATATTTGAAAATTGCTGTACACTTTTGTGATCAGTTACCCATACTGAGTAATACAAGACCACATGAAGAAAACGCTCAGAGAAATTGTTTACATTATCCAAAGTGTTTACACAGCGCTGATCTGTTGACCAAATCGCAACTCTCAATGCAATTTCTACATTTGTGTCAAAGTAATTTTTTTCTGCATCAGGGACGACTGGTGGCCGGTTATCTTATTTCCAGGTTACCGAAGCGAATATAACCATCACCGCCTTTGGTGACGTTGAAGCAAGTGCATCTCACCGTCGATTATCTGCCGAGATTTACTTGAATGGGATCAGAATATCGTCACCACCAGTCCCATACTCCAAGAGGCTGTCTTCTGGCTCCAACTGCTGAAGGCTACGGCTGGGAGTGAAGAAGAGTTAACCTTTAGCGAGGCTGCATCATCGTCATCTGACGAATGGGAGTATGGAGCAATCTCGTCAAAGAACTTCTCGCTTCAAACGGGTCCTTCCTGCCCCTGCTATTAAGTGTAACGCAGCCTTGAATCTCCAGAAGCTCCTGGATAAGGGATCCTAGGAGATCCTCAAGTGAGCGGTTGGGGCCTGAACTTGCAGGAGAGTGAAAGGCGTGCACGGAATAGAGTGAAATGGAACGATGTGGTATACCGGGGTCGAGGTGCTGTCAGTGGACTGAACCCAGGGCATGTGAAGCGTCTGGGGTAAACCATGGAAAAGTCTGTGGTGCCTGGATGTGGATAAGAGCTGTGTTTTCAGTGCATTACACATGACAGCTAGAGACTGAGTGTGAGCGAATGTGGCCGTTTCGTCTGTCCCTGGCGCTACCTCGCCGGCGCGGGGGGTGGCGATGCTAATTCCCGTGGGGCAGGGTGGCATCAAGAGTAGATGGGGGCAAGCAAGTGTGAATACGTACATGTGTATATACATGTGTATATGTATGTTTGTATATATGTATATGTTGGTATGTATATATGTACTGTGCCTATATGTGAATGTATGTATGTATGTATGTGTGTATGTGGGGGATGGGTCTTTCTTCGTCTGCTTCCTGGCGCTACCTCGTGGATGCGGGAAACAGCGATCAAGTATAATAAGATAAATAAGATATATATACCCTAGCATGAGCCAGGTACCATTTTATTGACCAACCCTTAGAACTGGATGAACAGCTGGGTTGACTGTGGACCGACTGCCGCAACCAGGATTCTGAATCTTGCCTGAGTCCCTGTTCCTTGACCCGCTCTGCACTGACAACGTTCCCCTCTAGTGTTCCTGTTCCCGACATTCCCCCGGCACAGATGGTGACCTGCTTGTGGTTTCCAGTGTTGCAGATCACAGACACGTATCAACATCCTCTTCTTTAAAACGCTTATTTATATCCTCCACCAGTATTTTCACTCCTAGTCATGACCTCATCTCCCCTGCGTCACTGTAAACACTGAACACCCACAGAAACAAGTCATCCTTGTTTTACCTCATCTTTAATCTTAAAGCGGAAACCCAGACCGCTGTTACATCTAAACATACTTAACTCTCTTTACAAAAAAGTTCTTCGCCGCCACTGACAGTTGTCCTGTCAAACCACACACTCAATCCGCATCCTATAATCCTTCCCTATCAACTGTTTTCTCACGTTGGTCCATGAGCACTACAGAATCGTTCCCCTTCCCAACATTTTGCAAATCAACGTTTGCGTTAAGAAAATCTGTTCCACAGAACACCAAGCATTCTACACATCTACTGGACAGAACTCCAGGATTTTCATTAATCTTCTTCACGGAACCCCGGTTGCTCTGTAAATCTGATCCACAGAACCCCAGACCTTCCATAAATCCTCCATTTTCATCAGGACTCACCAGTGATATTTTTTCCCCTTCAGTGCCCATCACCACACAGACAAGGACGGGGTGAATACATCAGCTCTGTGCCAATGAATACGGACACCTCATATTTTCATGAACAATATGAACACAGAGATTCAAATATGAACACGTACATATGCGAATATTAATACGTTTTCACATTCCCGCCGCACCCTGCATCCACCTCACTCAGCGGACCCACAGCTCCGACATGTTTCCTGTACCCTTTCCTCGTCCACCAGCCTGAGCTCACACACCACTACCTTCACCTGCGACTGTCTCTGTGTCCTCGGATTCACCTTCACCTGGAGTACCTGTCTGTTGTTGTTTGAGATTGAACCACCCTACAACTAAGGAGGCGCAGGCCCTATGCTCTAGGGTGGCCCGCCGGTGGTGAGGGACCTAAGCCCTGGGCCGAGGGGGTTGGGCTTGTTATCCCATCCGGCTCC
This sequence comes from Panulirus argus, assembly GCA_038088735.1. Classification (NCBI taxonomy): domain Eukaryota; kingdom Metazoa; phylum Arthropoda; class Malacostraca; order Decapoda; family Palinuridae; genus Panulirus; species Panulirus argus. The sequence continues at coordinate 3,774 of JAYMFT010060468.1, read as the reverse complement.
CACCAGAGCCAGGCTCCCTCTGAGTACCTGTCTGTCCCTTCATCCACCTTCACCTGGAAGTACCTGTCTACTCTCTCATTAACCTTCACCTTGGAGTACCTGTCAGTTCTCTCATTCACCTTCACTTGGAAGTGTATGTTTGTCTTCACATTCACCTTCACCTAGGAGCAGCAGTCTGCTGTGTCACTTACCTTTACTCAGAAATATCCAGGTACACCCTCACTCACCTCCATCTCGGAGTGTTGTGTACCCTGACACCCTCACTCACCTGGAAGTACCTACGTACCCTCTCTCACTTGGAAGTACCTGTGTATCGTTTCACTCACCATGGAGTACCTGTGTACCGTCTCTCACCTGGGTGTATACCTGTGTACCGTTTCACTCATCCGGGGTATCTGTGAACTCTTTCATTTACTTGGAAGTACCTGTGTACCCACTCACTTACCTGGATTTACCTGGGGGTACCCTTGTGCCGTCTCACTCGACTGGGAGTTTCTGTATACCGTTTCACTCACCTAAGAGTACTTGTGTACCGTCCTACTCACTTGAGAGTTACTGTGTACCGTCTCACTCACCTGGGAGTACCTGTGTACCGTCGCACTCACCTAGGAGCACCTATGTACCGTTTCACTCAAATGGGAGTACCTTTGTACCGTCTCACTCACCTGGTAGTACCTGTGATCCGTCTCACATTGCTCCAGTTGAATCTCCACGTCAACTCATTCCCAAGGCCTTGATGAACCTCGTTTTCTGTGTGTGCACCACTCTGCCTCCTTTACACACTATTCCCCTTTTCTGAAACACCATTCCTCTCTCTTCCCCCTTCCCTCACTCCCTCCCCTCTCTCTCTCTCTCTCTCTCTCTCTCTCTCTCTCTCTTTCTCTCGCATCTAAAGCAGTCACCTGCCAAGGAGGTATATTACTAGTATTGCCCACCTGGGTACTGGAAGGTTTGGTGACGGTTGCGCAGTGAGCCAGTACTTCAGTGGCAGTCAAACCTCAATCCTTTGGCCCAGGTTGCTGTCTTTTCTTTCTACCTCACCCACACGTGGGATGCTGGCGTTCAGTCCACAAACACAATCTCTCCATCTTACATATATCGCTTGACAACACGTTCCTCGTATTTACATGGTTATGCGGTAAGCGTTACGCGCTAGCCCTGCTTTTTGGCAAAATATCGTTGCGCCCACCACTCCAATCCACTCCCCTCCTCCCCCACATCTCTCCATACAGCTCTGACGTAAGTAGAGAATGGGCATGTTCCTAGTGTGCCCCCAAGTTAGTCAACCACCGTGTATGACTACTGCCTCTCGCTTGAACTTCCCACTTACCAAGGTGAATGCATCAAGGATTTCCTCTTAAAATAGAGGATACGTACATACATACACTTGCGTTGTATGCCCTGTGTTTTATATTAGAGGTTGAGTTAAGAAACTAGGAATTACAGCGGAGCGTTAGAGGGTTTAGAAAGAAAGGTGAATGATTGGGAACATGAGGCAGACCTTTTCGCTAGGAAGATAGTACAAGACAAAACCAGTACAAGGTCCCAGGGCGGTGAGGGGGATGGTATGGGATCAGGTAACTCGTATCTGTCAGGGAGGGGCAGAGCAGGTCAGGCAGTCCAGGTTCATGGGACTTTCCACGTCTCTTTACTGAGGTCAAGTGAGATAAGAGAAGGGAGGGGCACGGGGATGACTAGTGGACGTGATAGTAGTGATTAAGACATCCAGCTTGGGTCCAGATAGTTGATGCCTAAGGTCCTCAAAGACTGTAGAGGAAAATTAGTATGATGTGCATGAGAGATAGACGTATGTGTTAGAATGGAGCAATCAATATTATATGCTCTCACAAAACAAATAAACAAACAAACAAATAAGCAGAGGAAAGGGAAAGTGGTTTGTAGGTACTTGTAGGTAGGTACTTGACACCATTCTCCCTCCCCTTGACACCAAAATTTCTCTCCACACTATTCTCCTACTTCACACCACTCTTTCTTCCCTCCACATCATTCTCCCTCCCCACCACAACCCCAACCCTCCAAACCAATCCCCCTTCCATCCGCACCACTCTCCCTCCATGCCACTCTCCCTCTCCACCGCTCCCCATTTCTCACCTCATTCATTGTCTCTCCCTTATTCTGCTTCCTCTCCTCATTCAGTATCCCTCCCTTGCTCTCCCTTCCTCACCTCATTCATTACCTCCTCTCACTCTCCGTCCCTCTGTCTCCCTCCCTCAATCTCCTTTCCTCTACCTCCGTGCGAATCCCAAATCCCTCTGTTTACCTGGTAGGACTCCGCCCGCGCGTCCAATTTTGCTAGCTTAAGAGCAAAGAAAACAGCATCTTGCTGGCGGATCCTCCCTACAAAAACATGCCGGCCCCTCCCCCACACCACTCCTCCTCCCCCACATCGCTCCTCCTCTCCCACACCACTCCCCCTCCCCCACACCACTCCTCCTCCCCCACACCACTCTTCTTCCCCCACACCACTCCCCCTTCCCCACACCGCTCCTCCTCTCCCCCCATACCATCCCCTCTCCCACACAGCTCCTCCTCCCCAGCACCACCCTAGGGTTCCCTGGATATCCTCTCCACAGCATTTCTCACTCAGCCCACTCTCGCCACTCTTCCTGCCACTCCCCCTAGCCTCTCCTCAAGAGCCTCTCACTCACCCCCACTCATCCCCCTTTCTGTCACTCCTCTACCCACGAAAAGCTGAGTGTCTGTGACTGCATCTAAGCGCGGAAGAAGGCTGTCTGATTCATCGTCCGTCTTGGAGGGTTGGGAGCTGTCTGACTCACCGTCCGTCATGGAAGGTTGGAAGCTGTCTGACTCATCGTCAGTTTTGGAGGTTTGGAAGTTGCCTGACTCACTGTCAGCTTTAGTAGTCTTTGTTCGAGGGTTGGTGGTATCAAAAGTGTCAGAAAATTTACAGACGTTGACTAAGAATTCAAGATATCTAATCCCCTCCAGTTTTACTTTTCCAAAAGAAGGAACAGAGAAGGGGGCCAAGTGCAGATTTTTCCCTCCAAGGCTAGTCATCTGTTCTTGACGCTATCTCGCTGACGCGGGAAAAGGCTAATATGTATGAAAAAAAATGATAATAATAATAATAGTAATAATGATAATAATGATAATGATAATATAATGATGACTGATCAACGGTGGTGTTTAGAAAAAGAATGCATCAACTTTCTTTGTTATACTAATAGAAAAAAGGTTTTGCGGAAAAATTGTGTTTGATAATCTTGAAATGCCAAGATGTAATATGTTTACATGGAATTGTTTATAGATCTTTTGATGTTGAAGTGACGAGTGAGAACTTTAGCCAAGTTGACAAAGAGGAAACGGAGATATTAGGAGTTGTTACAAATTATCATTACGTATAATCGTCCAGCTATCTGACATTTCCTACTGGTTTCCTTTATATAAAAGAGCGAAGTAAAAAATGAGCGAAGCGAGCTATGTTAGCGCTGCAGGCGCCGGCAGACCTAGCGGAGAAGGCCAGAATGTGGTCCAGACACAGTTGGTGTCTCTATGTGTTTTACATACATAGGATTGATTAAGAACCCTTGCACACTGTTCGCTATCTATGTCATCAATATGGTTTGAAAACTTAAAGGTTGTGATCAGGTCGCCAATCAGCTTTAAGGCCCGTAACTGTAACTCTTTGTAACTCAGCTTCTGCCTCTGCCAAACTCATAACAGAGGTTATTCTTGCGGGAATGGAAGCATTTATCCCTTTTTCCTCCAAGATTACTTCTTCATCCAATCCAT